>KE372868.1:376118-394830 GCA_000418225.1 Zizania latifolia | reverse complement strand
TCAAGCAATGGTTGTGTCTACATCATCTTTTTTCTTGAAAGCTAGAGATTCTCTTTGAGATTTTTTCAGATAGTTCAGAAGCTAGGGCATATCTATTGTTGTCATAGCAAGAATTGATGAAGGCAGTATAAGTTGCATGATCAACAGCGCAATCCTTGTCCAAAACTTTTTTAAGAAAAAGACATGCAGCATCGGCATTTCCCAAGGCACTGAGCTTCCTAACTAGTACATCTACCGTGTGAGCCTGTTGCCGCTTGTCCAATCTATCCAAGACTGATACAGCAATGCTTGTTTTCTCCCTCCTGCAATATTCAAAAGCTAAAGTGACACGAGTTACTTCGCATGGCACCAAACGTTTATCAAGCATGCCTTCATATAATGCCTTTGCTTCCTCTAGCCTTGATTCTTTGCAGAGACCACTTATTAGGGCCCCATAAGTTATAGAGTCTGCAAGGCATCCATTTTGAACCATCCTTTCAAAGATCCTCAAAGCCAAGGTCGATTTTCCCACTTTGCAGTATCCTGCAATCATTGATGTATAGGTTTGCTTGGTCGGCACTAATCCTATCACAAGACATTTGTCAAACAGCTTCTGACTTTCTTCCATTTGTCTCTGCTGGCAATATGTAGCAATAAGGCTAGTGTATGCTTCTATATCAGGATGGCAACCTTTTTCTGTCATCTGATTGAACAACTCTAGAGCATATGTTATGTGGCCTTGTTTGCAGTGCTCAGATATCAGTATAGTATATGTCACCTTATCAAGCAGGATCCCGTGACTAGTGGCCGTCCTGAGCACCTTGTAAGCCTCTTGAATCTTTCCTTTCTTGCAGAAGCCATCAACGAGCGCATTGTATGTGTAAATATTAGGCAGGAAGCCTTCCTGCTTCATCTTATTCAACAGCCCAAATGCACGATCAAATCCGCCTCCCTTGCAGTGCCCACCAATCAGTGTAGTGTATGTGTTTGTGTTTGGTTCCAATCCCTGCTCAACCATCCTCCCCAACAGCATCTCAGCACGAGCAAGCTTGCCCTCTCTACAATACCCTCCAATCATAACAGTGTAAGTGTGCACATTCGGCTTGTATGAGCTGCTCTTGATGAGCTTCAGGAAAAGGCGGAATGCCCGCTCCGTCCACCCAATCTTGCAGAGCCCATCGATCAACGTCGTGTGCGTGTACACATTTGGCTTCAACCCTCTTGCAACCATTTCCTCCAGCACATAGAAGGCCTGCTTCACGTAGCCTCTCTTGCACAACCCATCAATCCATGCAGTGTAATTCACCACGTTCGGTGGCGTACCCATCTCCAACATTCTCCTGAAGAACTCGGACACATCCTTGAACCGTCCCTTCTTGCAGAGCGACCGCACGACCACCGTGCATGTCGCATTATCCAGGGAGAACCCACAACCCTGCATTGCCACCAGCAAGGCGTCAACCTCCTCCACCCTGCCCTCCCGGCAGCACATCACGATCAGCGCCCGGAAGCTGCGCGCATCAGGGCACACCCCGGCCTGCGTCATTCCGTCGAACACCTTGCGCGCGTAGCCGAGGCTCCCTGTCTCCAGCCCGACCCTTAGCACCCAGTTCGCCGTCTCGACGCAGAGCGGAAGCCCGTGGCTGCGCATCTCGAGGACCATGTCGGCGGCCTCCGGGAGCCGGCCGGCCTCACCGAAGGCGGCCACCATGCTCCGCATGACCTCGTGCGCCATGGGGAGGCTGCCCCTGGCGACGAAGGTGGTTGCCGCGGTGACGTAGAGCCGCATGAGGCGGCGTAGGTCCGGGCGAGGCGCGAGGCGTCGGAACAGCGACAGCGCGGCCGCGGAGCCGGCGGAGTCCGCGAGGGTGGACAGCGCCGCGATGGCGTCGTCGGGGGCGAGCGCGCTGGGGTCGCAGGGCGCCGTGTCGGGGGTGGCCGCCGAAGGCGGAGCTGCGGTGCAGAAAGGTGGGAGCCTGGGGAGAAGGCGACGGAGGCCATGGCGACGGCGAGCGAGCATCTCTGCATTGCTCTCCCCTGGGTCGCTCCCCCCTCCTCTACAAAGAAGCGACACATCACGATCTAGACCGTCCATTTCCACATGGACGGCTGCGATCTGTTCCAGCCTCGACGCCTCCGCCGCCGCCGCCGCCGCCGCCGCCGTCCTCCCGCCTCCTTGTCCGCCGCATCGACTACCTCACCGGTGATCCCTGAGCTCGCAGGAACTGGAAGGGATTGCATGCCGCATAGGGCACACACCAGGTACACCCATCCACCCCAATTCGCTCTACATTGCCGTCGTGCGTGCGGCAACCGATGTATGCTGCAGTTTGGATCCTCACTTGCTGGACACATCCAAAGTTGCAGTCTTGCAGATGAACTGAAGCTACAATTTTTAAACTGCACACCTGCTGAACGTACTGAAATTGCAGAATAAACAACAGTAGAATTTCAATTGAAATGATTTGTCAAAGTTGGCAGTTCCGCAATCACTGGATCAAAATTTCAGGACGAAAAAGGCTAAAATATAAGGTTTTATTAAGATGTTTTGTTTTGTTCACGTTTTTGAGGCATTCTGATTCGGGATTTAGGGGTGAAACCAATTGGATGTAGCAACAAATGAAAAGTTACACTCCACTGAACTGACAACTGCAGAAACGTTGATTGCTGTAAGGTATTTTTGTTATAAAGCATATTAGGCGTAGAAACGAATTAACTATAACTGTAGAATTACTTAAAATCAAATTAGATGCAACATTTGTTTTAAATGCAAGTTAGACGTAACTCCGACGTTGAGCGTGCTCAGGCGAGAGTAATATCAGGATGGATGATTTCAAATAAAGCCGGGCTTGTGTGGCCTTTCTTCTCAAATTCAAGTTAGACACACAGTTACTATACCTAGAACTGTACAATTTCTTCAAATGAAATTTTGGTTACAATGGTATGCAGTTAGGCAGCCTTGAGGGGACTTGTGAATCCTTCTAGAGACAAGAATTCATCTTTAGTTGTTACAAGACATTATTTTTTGAAGTGGATAAGAAATAAGATGATTAGTCAACCCCATTAGAGACAGAAGACAAAGTTTTGTTTTTATATTTAGCAAAGAAAATCGAAATTTGCGAGATTGATAAAAATATCATCTTAAAATAGACAAATACTAGCAGAATTCAGGTGTACAGCAGACAGAACAAAGACGCCACCGCTCAACAAAAAATCACTACAAGACTTCGAAAATACTTCAGCAAAGCATGGAAAAAACACCACTGATGGATTATGACATTCTAATCCATCATTCTTTTGATAATTCATTGTACTCGTCTATAACCACACTGGGGTTGGGAGAATTATTAGCCTTTTGGATCATGCTTGTCAGCCCTTTGATCTGAGAGATTTTCACCTTGGCATCTTCAGATGCCTGGCTGCTGACTCTCAAGTATATATGTTGGAGAGCTGCAAGGTTTTCCAGGCCGTACACAGATTCCAGCATTCTGAAGCTCAGCTCAAGCCTCTCAAGCTCGGGCATGGCCTCTTCTAGGAAGCTCAGAGGTGGTAGCACAGGTGCTGAGAAACGCAGCAACTTGAGCTTTTCAAATCCCCCACCCTGAACAAAGATCTTACCTCCAGACTCTAGAGTGTTCTTATGCACAATTTTCAGAGCATTTGAAGCATTGTTGGTTACATCTAGTGAAAAAATGAGAGAGAATAGCTCAGGCAGCTTATTAAGAGTGACTAAAGTGTCTGTCGTAAGTGAAGTCAATGACAAAGTAAGCTTCTCAAGGTTGTGCAGACGGTCAATCCATGGAGGTACTCGAGACAACTTGCCAGAAAGCTGAAGGGTGTACAGGTGTTCCGGTGGTGCTTGGGAAGAACTCAGCGAGCTGTCAAGGAAGCCTGTGAAACTATCATCGATTGCCAGAAACTTGAGAGAACAACTGCTCAAATGCTCAATAGCGGAGAGCAGTAACTCATCATCTTCCGCTTGGAACTTTACAAGTCTGTAGACGGCGAGTTTCTTTAGGTTGGTGAGCTTCTCCAATGCTGCAAGAGGCCGCAATTGCTTTGGCACGTCCAGCTTCCTGGCCTCCCTACGGATACCTTGCAAACCTCCATCCTTGGCATCGGTGGACGCAGAGGCTCTGATGATAGTGTTGTCCCCAGTTGATCTTCCACAAATCTCAATACCAGATAGTGTTTGTATAGCTGTCATTTTTGTGATGCCTTCAGTTAACATCAATGCGATCCGCTTGATTTTATTCCCAGCCAATAGATGGGTCATTCTTTGAAGCCTATCAACAGATGCAGGCAACTTCCTGACATTTGTGTCCCTTATGTCAAGTACCTCCAGATACTCTAGCCTGTCTATCTTGCTCGGCATCTTGTGAATGTCCGTTGAACGCAGGCTTAGGTACTTCAGCTGATGCATCTTGCATATTTTCTGGAGCTGATGAAATGACAAGTCCTTGCACCCTTCAAGATCCAACACCTGCAGTATCTGGAACTTAAGGATGGTAGAATGCAGAGCTTTGAAACTCTCCAACACCGTCAACGATCGTACGTGCGATAATTTCATCCTCTCTACTATTTCCGTCTCTTGTCGTTCACTTCTATGGATAGACAACCGTCGCACCTTGTAGCTTGGAAATGGCGTCTGCCAGTGTCCACCAATTATGGTGATGAAATTCTCATCGCTAGATTTGGAGACGATGTACTCAAGGACCATATCATGAATTTGACAACATTTCACCTTGCCGCTGCTGCTGTTGTTGATAGGCCGGATCAGATTCCTGCCAATCAGCTCATTGAAGCTATCTTCTGCAACTTCCTCGACAGTCTTCCCATGCTTCTCAGTAATGAACCCTTCAGCAATCCATCTTCTTATCAAACGCTTCCTGCTAATACTACGGCCCTTTGGAAATGTGCTCAAGTACAACAAGCATGTCTTGAGTTCAGCTGGCAGATTCTTGTAGCAGTGGTTAATTATTTGTGACACTCCTTCCGTGGTGAGATTGCTCCCTAACTCTGCACTTAAAGCCTCCTCCACATCAACCAAATGGT
This sequence comes from Zizania latifolia, assembly GCA_000418225.1. Classification (NCBI taxonomy): domain Eukaryota; kingdom Viridiplantae; phylum Streptophyta; class Magnoliopsida; order Poales; family Poaceae; genus Zizania; species Zizania latifolia. Next base: position 389,796 of record KE372868.1, on the reverse strand, counting down.
GATCCAAGATGGAGTCAGTATTTGATTTCAGTTTACTAGCAATGAGGCCTGCTACAACTACTATAGCCAAAGGCAGACCTCCACACGTCTTCATGATAATCTGAGCATCAATGGGTCTAGTAGGATACATATCATTAGCAGATATAATTTGAAGAAACAAATTGTAGGAGCTCTCTTGGCTGAGCTGTTTGAGCTTGAGGACATGACCTTTTTGGCGACGACATGCTTCAGCAACAGAGTTGAACCTTGTTGTCACCACTATGCTAGCGCCCTTTTCATTCTTGGGCAGAGAATCCCTAATATTTTCCCATGCTGATACAGACCATATGTCATCTATCAATATATGATACCTGTTCAGTCATTATTGTAAAATTATGTCATAAAAGTTTTTGACTGCTCTTTGAAAAACTCTGTAAGAAGGGGGACACCTCTAGAAGTATATATAGCCTGACAGGATATCTCCTAGGACAGTAAAAAAGCACAATGATCGGTAAAACAACACAATACCTCTTGTTGCGTAATTGATCGGCGAGCTTCTTCTTGAGTATTTCGTCTCCCCATTCCTCGATTCCATGGATGGCATCCAGGGAAGCACCAGGCTGTTGCTCATGGAACTGCCTGACAAGGCTTCTCAGAACCATCTGGAGATGGAACTTCTGCGATGCAAGCTCGGATGCCCTGCAATCGAATTCGTCTCCAAACTTGCGGTACAGAGCCTTGGCCAGCGTGGTCTTGCCAAGGCCACCGAACCCGACAATAGCGAGGTACCTCAGCTCACCGGTGTTGTGCATCCCATGGGAAAACCATGGCCTGATCTCGTTTATAGCGTCGTCCATGCCGACTGGCTCCGTGGTGCCGATGAGCCGACGAGGAGGGGCTAGGCGGTCTCTGGGAGCGTTGGCTCCGGCGGGGTTGCTAACGGCGCCGCCGCCGGTGATTAGTGGAAGGTTCTCGACCCCGTACCTGGTGCGCCGCTCGCTGACATGGTGCGCCCGGGCCTTGAGGTTGCCGATGTCGGCAGCGATGCAGCGGCGCGCGTACAGCGTGGTGAAGAGGTACCACGCCCTTCGGAGGGAGACGAGCCTGCCGCTCCCGCGTGGCTCGCCGCCGAGGCGGTGGCTGACGTCATCGACGCAGTCCTCGATGTCGTAGGCGACCTCCCGCACCTGCTTCATCCAGTCCTGCCGCTGCTCGTCGTGGATTACTTCCCGCCTCAGCCTGTCGAGGAAGGCCTGCATGCTGGACAGCTCGTCGTTGATGTACTGGATGTCGTCGCGGACGCCGCTGATCACGGTGTACTCCTGCGCGAGGAGGCTGCCGAGCTTGTTGACGAGGGACTTCACGGCGCCGCTCGAGGCGCCGACGACGAGCTCCATTAGAGCTGTCTGGACGGCCCAGCCGGCGTTGACGGTGGAGGAGTGCAGTGGACAGTGGTGCTGCCTGCTGGAGTTGTGGCCTCGTGTCCACTGAATCTTACTGGAACAAAGCAAACTAACTCACTCCTTAAATTACACAACCAAAATTAGTGGCACCATCAGTCCTAGGCGGCTTCTGAGGTGATGGAAAGCGCCGTCAGCCCCAAGTCAAGTGGCATCTACATCTATCCTCTCCGATGGTGGGCGACGACATGACGACACTAGGTGTGGGAGATTGGGGACAGAGAAAGCGGTGAGAGGAAGAGGGAGACGAAGCAAGGCAGAGACAAAATAGTGGGTGGATGGGGGTCGATCGGCGGCAGTGTTAACAAAGTCATTCGGTAACATGGTTACCGGTAGTACCGATTGGTTTTATTTAAAATTAAGAAAAATAAAAAAATAGAAAATTTCTAAAATAGTAGGTAAATTAATATGATTTACGGTGAAATTAGTTTTCAAAAATATTAAATTATTATAAAATTATGAACAGAGCAAGATGAACAAAAATACAAAATACAAAAATAATTTATTTTTCAATCTTTTTCACTTGTTATTATTTGATTCTTTACATGCAGGACTCTTGGATTAATATCATATGTTTGATAAAATAAAATATCATGTTTGATGGGTGTTGCCATCTAAAAAGAGGACAACAATTACTCCCTAAGGTCAACAACAAACGTTCGACATTCCCCAGGATAGTTATAGCTCTAGTTCTAACTCTACATCATATGGTAATATCATTTATGGGTATCCTTATCTGCATCATTATTCGTATCTTTATCTTGATCCAGAAGCTACTCATACTAAATATGTATATGAATGATAAGATTCTTAATTTAATTTCATGTTATATAAAGAATGGCAAACCACTGCACCTTTGCACCTTAGACGGGATAAAGCTAGGAGGAGTACAAAGCAAATATTCTTGCTTCACGTGGCTTACAACTAATATCTACAAATAAATACAACACCACTTATAACCAATGGAGCCAACAATAATAAGTTAGAAATACTCGAATTGTCGATTAACCATGTTGTTTTGTAATTTATATTTTATTGTAAACTTATAAAATTTGTGGTACTGTAAGTTTCCTATTTATATCGAAAGATAATTTTCTACGATTTTACAATTTTTATTTTTCCCTAAAAATTATCTGGCCGGTACCGCGGTAACCGAGCCCGGTACCATGATTAACGAACTGGTACCGAACCAACGGTAACTAAAGTATGTACCGCGGTAACCGAAGTGCCTACTATGGTAACCGAATTTGAAACTGTTTCGTGAACTGATCTGAATTCAGATTTTGAAATACAAAATTTGATCGAATTTTTTCGGTAACCGTTCGATAACCGTGGTAACCGTTATTTCGAGCCCGAGTGGTATCCGGTCCCAAAACGGTTTTGTTAAGCCTAATCAGTGGATGGGTGGTGTCGTGGCGATGTCGTTAGCGTAAACCTATGAATAGAAGAGTTAGTACCGTGAGAAATAATCAAAACGGATCGAATATAAGTGATATTATATTTATTTTTATATTTTGATTTGATATGAAAATGGATATTATTGCATACGAATCAAAACAAAAACGGTTTAAACAAGAAAACCGCATATGTAAGTACCAACTCTACAAATATGGCAAATTATTGTTTCTCTACTTTACAAGTATGACGTACAAGTTGAGAATATAATTGTTTTTATTATTTACATACATAAAGCAGATCTTATATTCAAAATTTTAAAATCAGATTTCCGTAGTGAAATTCCTCTCTCCATTTCTCCGACTTGCATGCTTGTTTCTCTAGCACGCGGCTCCTAGGGCGCACGGCGCGGGGTAGGCCGAGGCGGGAAAGCTTCTGGTTCAATGGCTGGGGTGGGGCTTCGGTCGGCGCGACAGCTGGAGTCCAAATAGACTAAGAGAGGAGAGAAAATCTTAGAAAGAAGTTAAAAACCAACACTTAGCACATATCCTAAAGTATGAGCTTTTTTCAATAATCCGAATAGAAGTTATTTAGATTATTTGAAGTTGTATTTGTATCCGTTTTAACTGTTCCGCACAAAAACTATGCAATCAGTGTCGCGATTTTTTTATATTGCCCAAACCTATCAAATTTATTATATTGCCCAAAGCCCCAAACTTGTTGAGTATTACAGTAAAATTTTGGAATCTCGGCGTAGAGAATCTTGGCATTAAAATTTTGGCAAGTTTGTCGAGGCCTGCAACAAATAAAATCAGATCTGTAGAGATCTCACAATGAATATTTGGCAGTACTCCTCGAGAGTCGAGAGTCTCATACGAAGTAACGTGTTTTTCAAACCACTTTCTGCGCATCCAGTTTGTAGGATTCCAATCCATCACCTAACACTAACACTAGTATCTGACAACTAAGGAAAATTTATTCTTTGATACATCTAATCCGAATACTCAAATGAATATTTAGAACATATTTGATACAACTTTAATTTTAATATTTATATATGCTGATATAGCATAATAAAATAATTTAAAATTTTATTTTTAGTTTAAAATACAACTAGATTACTTAACTAAATACTTTTAATACATCTGCAGTTCCAGCTGTAGGATTTTTTAGAGCTAGATTGATCAGCTCTAAAAAATTCTAGATCTGAAACTGTGCTAAACGGAGTCTTAGTCCTCTATAGTTTTTTTGAATGGAGCAGGAGATCTGCTGATATATTAAATAAGAGAGAAAACAGTTAACAGATGGGGTCCCTAAGGAGCCCCCGAGGGCCAAAGAGGCCAAAACTACACATTATAACATGATCAAGGGTGGTAAAGGTCTAAAGGAGGTTGTCCCCCTACAGGTGGAGTAGCCACACTAACAACATTTTGCCAGCTAACAACATCCCACACGATTAAGTGGAAGATCTAGAGCTCCGAAGATTGAGTTCCGTGAAAAATACGACGGTTTCTCTCCTTCCAAAGGTTCCGAACTGTGTAGACAAAGATGCCATCAATGGCACCCCGGTGGGACCCCGTGGCGGCGCTGGAGATCGACTTCTAGTGAGAGGTGATGCAATCAACCTGGATGAAGGAGGAGTATCTAGGGATAACTTGCCAAGTGGAAATAAGCCGCTAGACCTCTCTCGCAAAAACGTAGTTGAAAAGGAGATGGATAGCCGTTTCGTCTGTCTGGTCACATAAGCTGCAGCATTGCCTTCGTGGCCAACCACGTTTTGTGAGGTTGTCCGCTATCAAAATTCTCTGTTGGACAGCAAGCCAAGCAAAGATACGACACTTTCCTTCTGCGCGCTCACGCCAAATGAGGGAAGGCCAGGTGGGGCAAATAGAACTTGCAAATTGGATGGTGTAAGCGGAGTGTGCCGTGTACTCCCCGTGGACCGTCCAATGCCATTTGAAGTGATCCTGCTCAAGAGGGTTCCTTTGGAGGTTGTTTATCAGGGCCCAGAGGGAAACAAGTTCGGCCACCTAAGAAGCTAAGGTGATTTGGCGAGCAATACCGAGCCAATTAGAGTTGTTGAGCTCATATTCCAGTGATTTATTTTTCCTGGGCGCCAGACGAAAGAGAGTTGGGGCCAAATCTTTGGGGGCACATCCATTGAGCCACCTGGAGTTCTAGAAGCTGATTCTGTCACCTTTCCCCACCATGATTTCCGTTGAAGCATCGAAGAGGTCTTTATCTGTGGAATCTATGGGTAAAGAGATGCCCTTCCAATGCTGACTAGTGTCCGTGGCCGCCTTCCAAGGCCAACGGAGATGCAAGGCCCGTCCAAAGAGAGATAAGTTCAGAATGCCTAGACCACCCTTGGATTTTGGGGCACAGATAGTTGACCATTTGACTAGGCAGTGCCCTCCTTTGACCACCTCCGCCCCTTTTCAAAAAAACGCTCTTCGAAGTTTGTTGATGCGCTTTAGCACCCACTGAGGGTTTGAAGAGCCGAAAGATGGTAGATAGGAATTGCTGAAAGCACCGCCTAGATGAGGGTAAGACGGCCCTAGGAGGAAAGGAGCTTTCCCTTCCAGCCTTTAAGACGACCGCCTATTTTATCTATCAGAGGCTAAAAATCCACCTTTTGAAGCTTTCTATGGTGCAGCGGGAGGCCAAGGTAGCGACAAGGGAAGCTTCCCCAATTTGCGTTGATGGAATCCTGAAGGAGAGCCACCACCTGGTCCTCACAACAAATGGGGAAGATCTCCGTCTTGTTGAAGTTTGTGATTAGACAGGTAGCCTTTCCAAAGCAGTCTAGGATTGCCTGGAGGTTGAGGTGGTCTTGCTGCTTTGGCGAAAGAAAGATGGCGGCGTCATCTGCATAAAGTGACGAGCGAGAGATACCCCGGTTTGAAGGCAGGGGTGAAAGAATGCCAGCATCTGTCGCCTGATCTAAAAGCTTCTAGAGAGGGTCGATAGCCAACAGGAAAAGCAGAGGGGGAAGGGGGTCTCCTTGGCGAAGGCCTCGATGATGCATGAGACGTTTTCTGGGACGCCCATTTAAAATGGCCTATGACGAGGAAGATAGCCAAAAGCATGCAGATCCAATTTTGCCATCTTGTCCCAAAACCCCGCCTTTGTAGGAGTTTCACTAGAAACTTCCAACTCACCGAGTCGAAAGCTTTAGCTATGTCTAGCTTAATGAAAAAAAGCCAGAGTTTTGGCAGTGTGGAGCAACTTGAGCGTATGGTGCACTCGGATGAAGTTGTCGTGTATTGCCCTTTTTTTAATGAAGGCACTCTGACAAGGGGACACCAGCTCGTCAAGGCACTTGGCAAGGCAAAAAGCAAGCACTTTGGTGATAATTTTGGCAGTGGCATTCATTAGGCTAATCGGACGATAGTCTCCAACCTTCGAGCAGCTCGCTTTTTTGGGGAGGTGGATGATATGCCCTGTGTTGAGAAGCCGAAGTTTTCCAAGCCTGAGGTTATAGAACTAGGAGAAGGCACCCAGAAGGTCCCCTTTGATCAGATCCCAAAAAACACGGAATAATTTTAGGGTGAAACCGTCTGGAAGTTCAAGCTCGCTAAGGCCATGGTTTGGAAGATCTAGGGAATCCCAGTTAAAGCAGAGCTGACGGGGGTACAAGGTTTGTCATCATCCGACATCATATGCAACAGTTACAGTTTTTATAAATAGTCTTTTAAGCTAAATCTTCAAATAAATATTTGTTCCTTCAAACTATTTCAAATGAAAAACTTTTAACTACAAATTATAGATCTCGTCGAGATCTACACCGTTAATACAAATGTTGTCTCTATCAGACTTCATGTAAAATAGTAATAATGTTTTAAATAATGGTTTTTTATGTGTACTGACGTGGAAATAAAAATATCATGTGAAAATGATGATTTTTACGTATGGTTTGTTAAATTAACCATCCGTGGAAATAATCATATTTTTAATGACTGTCATTAGAAATATACATTGTCAACCACCTGTGTAAAAAATCTTTTTTATAAGCAGTTCACAATGGTTACCTGAGATTTACGTAGACGATTTCTTCTTTTTAGTTGACTGGACCGTAAAAGGGAAGATGTCTCTGAGAATATTTTTTGTAGCAGTGAAATTTTTGGGAAGCTCACCATATAGAATTTAGGGGGTCATTAGAGATGCTTTCAGAAGTGTCAGTGTTGCAATTAAGTGGTGCAGCTCTAGCGCTTTTTGTTAATCCTCATTCCTCTACTCCGCACTCCGGCAAGATTGCTCGCCGTTGCAAGTCCGGCTGACTCGTACTCAACGTCTGTCTATCAGCGAGCAGCTATCAGGTATACAGAGTTCGTTAAATTCTTGTGCCTCTCGCGGTAGGTCTTGAGTCCTTAAGTTGCACTATTGCAGTGTAGCAGGGGCCCGGGGATCGCAGCGTTAGTTGGAGACTGCCGACATGGCAGCGTCCGATTCCATGAAGGAGAAGAAGGAGAAGATGTTCGTGCTGTTGGAGGCTCTCCGTGGGAGGATCCGTAAGCTGCTGGACACTGGACGCGTCACCGATGACCGCCAAAGGCACTGCTTGGCGTTCATAGAGATGGAGGCCAGCGCCCTTGCAGAATCGCGGAGGTTGCCGCCGCGATGGAAACATTGTGATTATGTCCGCAGCTTTTTCGAGAAATGGACAGATTGTGATGATGTCAACAGCATTCTAGAGGAATTGCTGAATAGCATCGACCACTTCCTCGATAAGCTAATTAGTTATCTGCCCTTCGACATCGAGCGGAATGCGTATGTACTTTACCATGCATGCCGCCGAAGAATGCTGCGGGTATGAGGTCCCTTGTTCTGACCTCCGGCCTCAGGCGGCCAAGGAATGTGACCTTGTTGGCATCGACGGCCAGGCAAACAAACTGCTCAGGTGGCTCACAGCCGCCGCCGTCGACAACAAGAGCCTTCGAGTGATGTGCATCGTCGGACCTACTGGCGTGGGAAAGACGACTCTTGCCATGGAGCTCCACCGTCGACTCCGGTGCCAAACTGCACAGCATTTCCAGTGCTGCGCTGCAGCCAGCTTCTCCCGGACCTACGATAGGTGCAGCCTTCTTCTCCAAAGCATCCTCTCGCAGCTCATAGACAAGAAGACAACAAAGTTGGAGGACGACGACACGAACATGTTGGCTCGTAGCATATCGGAATGCCTTCAGGATAAGAGGTAATTAAACAGCATGTACTGCTTAATCGTTTTGCCTCCCTATACGTATTCAACTATACATATCTCACCAATAATTGATGTCCTTTCTCAGGTACCTCATTTTAATTGATGGTATATGCGATGACTCAGATTGGCAAATAATCAAGGGTGCATTTCCTAACAATAATTGCGGTAGCCGAATTTTGATTACAACTCACCATGAATTGATATTCAGGATGTGTTATGCTTATGGTTATGATGTGGATGTCCATGATATGGAGCCTCTGAATGACTCAGATTCAGAGAGATTACTTCTCACCAAAGCTTTTGGTTCCATTGATAATTGCCCTCCAGACAATCTGAAGCTACTATGTGATGAAATCTTGACAAAATGCCAAGGAATACCGTTGTTCATAATTGTTATGGCTGATTGGTTGAAACAACACCAACAGCCACACGAGAGCTCTGCAGTTCATAGGACGGAACAAGTACGCCTGCTAGTGAAACAGTTAAAACAATCATTCCAATACGATGATGAGTTGAGCCTACCATCGCTGATCTACTTAAGCATGTTTCCACAGGGATGCGTTTTCGATGAGTACAGTTTTTTATCGAGGGAGACTCCTGTCGATTGGTCTAAGATCTTCTCCAAGCTTGTAGACAAGAACATCATCATCCCGGTAGCAGAAAACAGCAGCCTCAACGTCAATGTCGATCATGACGAGTCCTGCCAGTGGCAGGTCAATCCTTTGATGCTCCAATTTTTTGCCTCCAAAGCAGCAGAGGCTGGTTTTGTTTTTACCAGCACAACGCTTTCCTCAGCCACAGGTAGCAGCAAAATGACTCGGAGAGCACGGCGTCTAGCTCTCCACCATCCGGATCCGCAGCTCCCTACAATTCTGCAAGAAATGGATTTGTCTCATACTCGTTCACTGCTCATATCTGGTGCAATCGACCGAATATCAATTCCTCTGGACAAGTTTTCCTGTCTGGTGGAGTTGGATCTCCAAGGTTGGGAGAAATTGGAGGACAAGGACATGCTGCAGGTATGTAGAATGTTTATGCTGAGGTATCTGAGCATCAGAAACACTAGGGTCAGCAAGCTCCCACCGCAGATCAGGGAGCTACGCTATCTGAGGATATTGGACGTCAGCCACACCCACATAAGTGAGCTCCCGTCTAAAGTGAGCAAGCTTTGCTATTTGGAAGTGATAGACCTAAGAGGCACAAAGATAAGTCAGTTGCCAGAGCAATTTGAGAATAGTTTGTTATTACATCTTCTCGTTGGTGACAATGGAATGATTAACTCTGATGAGACAGCAGTAGTAACAAAGATTCCACAAAGTGTCATTAAGAGAGCTACTTTTGTACACACACTAGCAACTGTCGATTTAACTGAATGCTCTGCAAGTTTTTTAGAGGTTGTCGGTGATAAGCAGCACTTGAGGTCGCTTGCAATAACATGGTCCTTTCACGAGTGCACTGACGGAGCATACCGGGACATTCTCCTATCAACCATCCAAAAATTGATATTTCTCAGGTCTCTTACCATTCACTGTGGACTTGGGTGTTCTATGGAGTTCTTGGGTTCTCTAAATGATCCACCTACGGAACTCAACAAATTGAAGGTAACAGCCGGAAGATTTGTTAATGTTCCCCGATGGATCGGAGGGCTGGAGGAACTCGCTTTCCTACAGATTACGATCTGTAGACTAGTGCCAGATGATGTCAAGATCCTTGCAAACTTGAAAAAACTGAAGCGCTTAGTACTTGGCTTAGAGTTTATTCCCGAAGAAGAGATAGTGATTGAATGCGAGGGGTTCAAAAAGCTTCAGAGATTCTGTCTTGATTGCCCGGTCCCATGGCTGACTTTTAAACAAGGAGCCATGCCGAAGCTCCAGTGTCTGCAACTGAAAATCTGCTCAGGCCCTGCCAATCAAGAGAGTGTTGTTCCATCAGGCCTCACCAATCTTCAAAGCATCACGGAGGTAGTCATCTGTTACAGCAAATGGTGTAACAATAGCTCGAGCATCAAGATGACAGTCGAGGCGGTGAGAAAACAGGTTGCTATGCATCTCAATGGAATCGACCTTGTCATCAATGGTAGACAAGAAAACGAGGAGACAGCGGGAAGCGTGACTAAAAATGAATGTGAAAGTGAAGATGTTGAAGCATTTGGTGAGGAGGCAGAGAGCGTGGCTAAATGTGGCAAAAAGGATGACTTTGATGCGGCTGATGAGGTAGCACAGAGGAGAGCAACACATATCCAAATAAATGTGGCAAGATAGAAGAAATTGAATGTGAAACCAAGATCCACGCCTAGCTTCCAATGCTGACATTGCTTCAGCTTCTAAGCTTCCAAGAAACAAGGACATCCAAGAGATACAGCTTGCTATTACATCTAATGCATGGTAGAGATCATCATCATCATCCATTCCGCTCTCGTTGGCTACAGTATTGCTGTCGTCCAGCTGCTTGTATCTATAATTTTTCAGTTAGGGGAAATGAGTACGGGAGGTACTTAGCAAGTCCCGGAATTGAATATAGATGCATTCGGAGCCAAGGAGGACTTATGGTTTAACTTTTACAAACATGCAAAGTAAAATTACCTAAGTGTACCCTTTTCTCGATTGAGGTCCCAACCCCAATCAGTTTCTTGAGTAAAGAAAAACAGATTAAATATCCTTTCCAGGCGAACCCGGTATTTTTAACAAAACCTCTTTCTTTCCTTCCAATTCCACTGGCTTATTTGATGCCTGTCCTTTTTCCATAATAATCCCTTCAGCAATTTCAAGTCGGCAATCATTTTTCCATAACAATCCTTTTCATACTTATCTTTCTCATCCTCTCTTAACTCTTGCTTTTTCAATTCAGATCTTTATAAACAGCTTATTCTCTTTACCTAGGGTTGAATTTCCTCACTCTCTCTCTATGAAGCCTTTCAACTTCCCAAACCACACAGGCTCGTTGCCGGCCACTAAGGCTGGCCGTACACCACGAATGCGTACTCTGGTAACGCTTTCCATCCCACAAAGGCTATTTATTTTGAAAGTCAACCCAAACATTAAGCATGGGCAAGTCATCAATGCACGCGCCCATAACCGTGGGCACGGCTGTTCGAACAGATTTAACTTCAGTTGAATGTGTACGCTTTACCCTTACGACACGAGCTTACTCTTACTACTTCAGTTGTAGAGGAGATTCATGACAAGGTCTTTCTAAAACGGACCTAGGATACTGTAGTGCTGCCAGAACAGGTCCGCGACCAAGGAACAGGCGGTCCTCGACTCCTTTCCTCCGGAATCCCACAGGTGCTCACCCTCTATCTCATTTTTGGCAAACACCGCAGGCTGCATCGCTGCCGACATCGGCAACCTCAAGGCCCGGGCGCACCATGTCAGCGAGCGGCGCACCAGGTACGGGGTCGAGAACCTTCCACTAATCACCGGCGGCGGCGCCGTTAGCAACCCCGCCGGAGCCAACGCTCCCAGAGACCGCCTAGCCCCTCCTCGTCGGCTCATCGGCACCACGGAGCCAGTCGGCATGGACGACGCTATAAACGAGATCAGGCCATGGTTTTCCCATGGGATGCATAACACCGGTGAGCTGAGGTACCTCGCTATTGTCGGGTTCGGTGGCCTTGGCAAGACCACGCTGGCCAAGGCTCTGTACCGCAAGTTTGGAGACGAATTCGATTGCAGGGCATCCGAGCTTGCATCGCAGAAGTTCCATCTCCAGATGGTTCTGAGAAGCCTTGTCAGGCAGTTCCATGAGCAACAGCCTGGTGCTTCCCTGGATGCCATCCATGGAATCGAGGAATGGGGAGACGAAATACTCAAGAAGAAGCTCGCCGATCAATTACGCAACAAGAGGTATTGTGTTGTTTTACCGATCATTGTGCTTTTTTACTGTCCTAGGAGATATCCTGTCAGGCTATATATACTTCTAGAGGTGTCCCCCTTCTTACAGAGTTTTTCAAAGAGCAGTCAAAAACTTTTATGACATAATTTTACAATAATGACTGAACAGGTATCATATATTGATAGATGACATATGGTCTGTATCAGCATGGGAAAATATTAGGGATTCTCTGCCCAAGAATGAAAAGGGCGCTAGCATAGTGGTGACAACAAGGTTCAACTCTGTTGCTGAAGCATGTCGTCGCCAAAAAGGTCATGTCCTCAAGCTCAAACAGCTCAGCCAAGAGAGCTCCTACAATTTGTTTCTTCAAATTATATCTGCTAATGATATGTATCCTACTAGACCTAAGAGGCACAAAGATAAGTCAGTTGCCAGAGCAATTTGAGAATAGTTTGTTATTACATCTTCTTGTTGGTTACAATGGAGTGGTTAACTCTGATGAGACAGCAGTAGTAACAAAGATTCCACAAAGGATGACTTTGATGCAGCTGATGAGGAAGCAGAGAGGAGAGCAACACATATCCAAAGAGATGGAAGAAATTGAACGTGAAATCGAGATCCACCCCTAGCTCCCAATGGTGGCATTGCTTCAGCCTCTAATTAAGCTTCTAGGACACAGGGACGACCAAGAGATGCAGCTTGCCAGTACATCTAATATGCATGGTAGAGATCATCAATATCGATTCCACTCACGTTGGTTACTGTATTGCTGTCGAGTGGCTGCTTGTATCTGTAATTTTTCAGTTTCGTGTATACCGTTGTGTTAAATAATGTATCCTTTAGACCATGGTTTCGTTTAAAACTGTCAGCTCAGTCAGGGCAATGTATCAGTATGGTGAATTGATGTACAAGTACTCTGTTGCTATCTGCACGTGCTGTATTCGCACCATGTAGGCTGCTACGACGTTGTGAATTGTGATTTGCTTTACATTGAGGTACTCTTTGCTTCCTAGTGTTGTGCTGTCAAAAAATTTGTAAAGAGGAGCGGGCACGAACGTGAAACTGAACGTCTTCGAATTATTTGTGACACACTTTAAAAAATATGATTTCTAAAAAGTTTCTTCATTGCTATCACTTAGATAAGCTTTTGCACATAATATGACCTATTATTAAGAGGTACCCACAAGATAGAAATGATAGGTGTAACAAAACAGAATATATGGTAGATGTTGAACAAGATTCAAAATCTCTCAAAAATTAAGCTAGTATTGTAGGATAAGGAGCTAGCATTTGGGACACGGAGGTTAGCTTGCGCTTCCATGTCTGCTCTTGGTTCTGCTGATCACTGGTGCTACCGTGCTAGCCCTACCCTTCACTGGTATTAGGTCTTGGGTGCCTGTCAGGACTGTAATTCTACATGTTTCTGAATTGGCAAGTAAAGTTATTCAATAGGTAACAATTTTACTGGATTTGGTTGAAAAGTGATTTGAGATCAATCATCAATCCGATGTTTTTTTAGAGTTTCACGTGAGCTCTGAATTACCTTTGCTGTTACGTATGTGCTCTTTAACTTTGATTTTTGTTATTGCTAATAACATGGTGAAGTAACACGACACACCGGCAGGTTTTAAATCACTGAACAAGCCATAGTTACCAGCAGATTTCTCGGTTGAAGCTTACTCTGCTAATTTATTGGCTTATTGCCAATGATGAATTCACTAACCAAAACTAGTTACATTTTTGTAGTGTACATGTCAGTGGTAGCCTTACATTAAGAAGGCCAGCTAGTTAATTGCATGGAAATGAACAT
>KE372868.1:246277-350480 GCA_000418225.1 Zizania latifolia | reverse complement strand
AAGGTGGTTAAGGAGTATGATAGAGAGTTTTGAAGATGCTCTTACTATTAAAAAAGATTATATTTTTCTTTAACTGAATAGCCGACAGCAATTAAGAAACATACTTCTAAAAAGAGAAAGAACAAAAGCAAAAGGTGTTTGTGGCTGAATTACTATGTGGAAGTGAAGCTACCATACCTAAGATGGAGGTGCCCAGACATTTTAGTTGGGAAGCATTTACGGTACAATATGTACCTCCTTAAGAGATAAGACTTTAAATAAATCATAACCTTTAATCAAGTGTAAATAAATTAATTAAATAAGATCGAATTTGTAGTAACCTTCTCTAGCCTTCTACCTCCTCTTGTCACCGCCGCCCCTGCTGCCGCGGTGCCCCACCAACCACGGTGCCCCTCCTTCTCCCGACCCGCCGCTCCCAGCGTCCTGCCCTGTCCTAGCTCGTCGCTCCTGGTGCCCCGCCGCCCGTCAGGACTCCCAGCCGCTGCCCCCACTACCGATGAATGGATGAATTCATGTGATTCGACTCAGTTGTCTTCCCCATAGGCGAGGAATCGGTTGTGCTCCTCGTAGAGCCCGTTGAAGTGGAGGTCCGTCTCGAACCATTTGGGATAGAGTACCAGATCATCAGCAACGAAATGCATGAATTCATCGCTGGTAGTGGCTTCGGCGGGGAGAACGCGGACCTCGCCGAAGATGATGTAGATGAGTTGGTCCACCTGCCAGTCCCAGGGCATGTGGCATCGCCCCTACCCCCCTTCGCCAAGTCGACCACGTCTCCATCACCCGTGGTGCCGCCGCCCCGCGCTCCGCCCGCATCTTGTACACCTCCTCCAGCGGCCGGCGACCAACCACCGACACGCGCCCAGCTGCTGCTATAGCTGTTGCCCTTTGGCTCCTTGTGCTAACCCTCTAGGAGGCGCGTCGCACGACTGTAGGAAGGAGAAATGGAGAGGAAGAAGGAAATGGTGATGAAGAGAGAAAGGAAAGAACAACATAAAAAATGTGACATATTAACTCTATGAGATAATATGTCACCTTATTTTATTCTGAGTTATTAGATCAAAAGTAATGTTCATAATAATTTGGTTGTACCTTAAAATTTTATCGTTAGACTCGATAACTTACCAAACTTTTAATACTAAAATAATTAATAATGGTATGCGAACATGCTTGCGTGGCTACCATAATTTTGGATGAGTAATTTAAAGAGAGTGGATACGATCATACGAGGCCACAACCCCAGCACCACTGTCCACTGCACGCCTCCACCGTCAACGCGGCCGGGCCGTCCAGATAGCTAGCTCTAATGGAGTTCGTCGTCGGCGCCTCGAGCGACGCAGTGAAGTCCCTTGTCAACAAGCTCGGCAGCCTCCTCGCGCAGGAGTACACGCTGATCAGCGGAGTCAGCGACGACATCCAGTACATCAACGACGAGCTGTCCAGCATGCAGGCCTTCCTCGACAGGCTGAGGAAAAAAGAAAGCCACGACGAGCAGCGGCAGGACTGGATGAAGCAGGTGCGGGAGGTCGCCTACGACATCGAGGACTGCGTCGACGACGTCAGCCACCGCCTCGGCGGCGAGCCCCGCGGGAGCGGCAGGCTCGTCTCCCTCCGGAGGGCGTGGTACCTCTTCACCACGCTGTACGCGCGCCGCTGCATCGCTGCCGACATCAGCAACCTCAAGGACCGGGCGCACCATGTCAGCGAGCGGCGCACCAGGTACGGGGTCGAGAACGTTCTAGGAAACACCGGCGATGGGGCCGTTAGCAACCTCCCCGGAGACAACTCTCCCAGAGACCTTCAAGCCCCTCCTCTTCGGCTCATCGGCACCACGGAGCCAGTCGGCATGGATGAAGCTATAAAGGAGATCAAGCCATGGTTTTTCCGTAGTAAGGACAACACCGGTGAGCCGAGGTACGTCGCCATTGTCGGGTTCGGTGGCCTTGGCAAGACTACGCTGGCCATGGCGCTGTACCGTAAGTTTGGAGACGAATTCGATTGCAGGGCATCCGTGCTTGCATCGCAGAAGTTCCATCTCCAGATGGTTCTGAGAAGCCTTGTGAAGCAGTTCCATGAGCAACAGCCTGGTGCTCCCCAGGATGCCCTCCATGGAATCCAGGAATGGGGAGACGAACAACTCAAGAAGAAGCTCGCCGATCAATTACGCAACAAGAGGTATTGTGTTAATTTGGCTTTGGCAATTTCTACTTATTTCCTTAATTAAGCAGCATATGATTCCGTAATTCTAGCTAGTTACAGATTGCATTACATCATATAGTTCGATCTTTACATCAATCCTTAGCCTACGCATGATCACCTCTGATGTAGATTAAGTATACTGACCGGAGTTGTAGAAGCCATAGAAATTGTGTAGTCATTCTTTTCTTCTCTGGAACAGTATAGGATTGACGTATGGGTTTTTAGGAGTGTAGTGGAAATCGGAGGTTCTTTTTTTGAGTGATTTTACGGTATCCGAGACACTGATAATTTTAGTATTAATTTTGATACCTCTTAGTACCTAAGACATTGATAGATATTAAAATTAATACTAAAAATTATGCTATCTCTTATATCTTCTCAAGGACCGTACAATTTCTCTCCTTTTTTATGTGTTGTGGAAATCAGGAGCAGAACCGTAGTAAGGTACTCACCTTCCGATCATAACACAATTGTGCTGTTTTAACGGCCGGCGATTTATCGTTGTGTATTTTTACTGTCCTAGGATATATACTGTCAAGTATCTCTTTTTTACAGAGTTTTTGAAAGAGAAGTCAAAATCTTATATGACATAATTTTGCAATAATGACTTAACAGGTACCATATATTGATAGATGACATATGGTCTGTATCAGCATGGGAAAATATTAGAGATTCCTTGCCCAAGAATGACAAGGGTGCCATCGTAGTGGTGACAACAAGGTTCAACTCTGTTGCTGAAGCATGCCGCCGTCAAAAAGGTCATGTCCTCAAGCTCAAACAGCTCAGCCAAGAGAGCTCCTACGATTTGTTTCTTCAAATTATATCTGCTAATGATATGTATCCTACTAGACCCATTGATGCTCGGATTATCATGAAGACGTGTGGAGGTCTGCCTTTGGCTATAGTAGTTGTAGCAGGCCTCATTGCTAGTAAACTGAAATCAAATATTGACTCCAGCTTGGATCACCATTTGAAAGAAGTGGAGAAGGCTTTAAGTGCAGAGTTAGGGAGCAATCTCACCACGGAAGGAGTGTCACAAATAATTAACCACTGCTACAAGAATCTGCCAGCGGAACTCAAGACATGCTTGCTGTACCTGAGCACATTTCCAAAGGGCCGTAGTATTAGCAGGAAGCGTTTGATAAGAAGATGGATTGCTGAAGGGTTCATTACTGAGAAACATGGGAAGACTGTCGAGGAAGTTGCAGAAGATAGCTTCAATGAGCTGATTGGCAGGAATCTGATCCGGCCTATCAACAACAGCAGCAATGGCAAGGTGAAGAGCTGGCTAATTCATGATATGGTCCTTGAGTACATCGTCTCCAAATCTAGCGATGAGAATTTCATCACTGTAATTGGCGGACATTGGCAAACACCATTTCCATGCTACAAGGTGCGACGGTTGTCTGTCCACAGAAGTGAACGACAAGAGACAGAAATAGTAGAGAGGATGAAATTATCGCATGTACGATCCTTGACGGTGTTGGAGAGTTTCAAAGCTCTGCATTCTACCGTGCTTAAGTTCCAGATACTGCAGGTGTTGGATCTTGAAGGGTGCAAGGACTTGTCAATTCATCAGCTCCAGAAAATATGCAAGATGCATCAGCTGAAGTACCTGAGCCTGCGTTGGACGGACATTCACAAGATACCGAGCAAGATTGGCAGGTTGGAGTATCTGGAGGTACTTGACATAAGGGACACAAATGTCGGGGAGTTGCCTGCATCTGTTGAGAGGCTTCAAAGAATGACCCATCTATTGGCTGGAAATAAAACCAAGCAGATCGCATTGACGTTAACCGAAGGCATCACAAAAATGACAGCTATACAGACACTGTCTGGGATTAAGATCTGTGGAAGATCAACTAGTGACAAGACACCAGATTTGCCTGTCGTCAAAGCCTCTGCATCCATCGATGTCGCCAAGGATGGAGATAACACAGGATTGTGTGGTATCCGTAGGGAGGCTAGCAAGCTGGATGTGCCAAACCAATTGCGTCCTCTTGCAGCCTTGGAGAAGCTCACCAACCTGAAGAAACTTGCCATCTACAAACTTGTAAAGTTCCATAAGAAAGACAATGAGTTACTGCTCTCTGCTATTGAGCATTTAAGCAGTTGTTCTCTCAAGTTTCTTGCAATTGATGACAATTTCACAGGCTTCCTTGACAGCTCGTTGAGTTCTTCCCAAGCACCACCAGAACACATGTGCACCCTTCATCTTTCTGGCAAGTTGTCTCGAGTGCCTACATGGATTGACCGTATGCACAACCTTGAGAAGCTTACTTTGTCGTTGACTTCACTTTCGACAGATACTTTGGCGACTCTTAGTAAGCTGCCTGAGCTATTCTCTCTCATTTTTTCACTAGATGCAACCAACAATGCTTCAAATGCTCTGAAAATTGTGCATAAGAACACTCTAGAGTCTGGAGGTAAGATCTTTGTTCAGCATGGGGGATTTGAAAAGCTCAAGTTGCTGCGTTTCTCAACACCTGTGCTACCACCTCTGAGCTTCCTAGAAAAGGCCATGCCGAAGCTTGAGAGGCTTGAGCTGACTTTCAGAATGTTGGAGTCTGTGTATGGCCTGGAAAACCTTGCTGCTCTCCAACAGGTATACTTGACGGTCAGCAGTCAGGCATCTGAAGATGCCAAGGTGAAGATCTCTCATATCAAAGGACTGGTAAGCATGATCCAAAAGGCTAAGAATTCTCCCATCCCCAGTGTGGTGATAGACGACTACAATGAATTATCAAAAGAATGATGGATTAGATTGACCAATGTGTTGTCAATGCGTTTTCGGTGATGACTTTTTCATGCTTTGCTGAAGTATTTACAAAGTCTTGTAGTGATTTTTGGTTGAGTTGTGACATCTCTGTTTTCTGTCTTCTGTACACCTAAAACCCTGCTACATTTGTCTATTCTAAGATTCTATTTTTTATCTATCTCGTGAATTTCAATTTTCTTTGCTCAATATAATAGCAAATCTTTGTGTTCTGTCTCTAATGGGGTTGACTAATCCACTTGTTATTTCTTATCTACTCCAAAAAATAATGTCCCTATCATGTGTTCAACTGCGGCCATCACTTAGCATAGATGCGCAAAAGAAGAAAATTACTCGCATCAAAAACCTGGTGAGCCCTCCTGATGAAAATTTGTGGTGTAGTAATCCAGTTGCCCTCAACAAATGTTCTACCTCCGATCCTTAAATTCGCCTGAACTTCTTGAAGATTTTCAGGTGACTGAATTTTAGTGAATCTGTAAGAAAATCTTGTGGCATAAAATTAAGCATAAAACTTACTCGGCAGCCAATACACATGGCACTGTGCTGTTACCATTCCAATCACGTACTGCAGTACTACCGTTTCTGGCAGAAAACTTATGAAACAGCCACTTTCATGGTGTCTTTCCAAAACAAAATATTACAGTTTTAGTTTAAAGATTTCTTAGAACTTGTTAAACTCAGTTCTAAAAAATCTTAAATCTTAAATCTGGAACCATAGTTAGATTGTGATTATTTAGTTAAGCAATCATGTTATTATTTTAGACTAAATTTAAAAGTTAAAACCACTTTATTTTTATTATTAAAACTCAATATCCAATATGATCTCAAAGCTGCAACTAGCCGGCTGCCAAGCGCTAAACAGACCCCTACTACTGCAAAGCAGGATTTACTTCGCAAAAACCACTCAGTTTTTGTGAAATATTGGTTTACGAAAACCGAGGGGTTTTAGCTTTTTTCACGGAGTTGACTAAAAGTCTTCGGTTTTTGACGAGCAGTTTTGCTCTTTTTTTGGCAAATCAAATGAGACCAGTTTTCAACTTAAAACGGTAAAATAAACCTGCTGCAAATAAGAACGGCAATGGGCCCTGATCTCTGATCCGAGCGAGGATTTCCTCTATTAGAGAACGGGGACAGAGAAAACATTATCCCTATAGAGAACAAATGGGAGCAATCCACTCCCCCTCCACGTCAGGTGAAGTGGGAACGGAGACGTTCCCCTACTCCCCATCATGTTCATCGTCAGACTCAACCCGATAACCTAGTATATATACAAGAAAGTGCCAGCCACAACCCTCACCATCTTCCCCGAGTCTCCTCGCTGCCGCCTAGAAGCCATTCCCCATCGCCGCCCAAGCGCCATTCCCCGTTGCCATTCCCGCTCGGCTGTAGCCTCTCGTCGTCGACACTCAAGCGCTCTTCCTCATCATTTCGGCCGCAGGCGCAAGCCCCCGCCATCGTCGCCCAGGTGTCCTCCTCGCTGTCGCTCCCCGTCATCATTGTCGCTCGACTGCGCCCCTGTCCGACTCTCCCCGCGCCGTCCAGCAGCGGCCCCTCCCTCGCATCGCTCGAATGCGGCCCCCTCCCCCATTGCCTGGATGCGGCTCCTCCCCCACGCCACCCGGCTACGAACCCTCCCCTGCGCCATCTAGTTACAGACCCTCCCCCTCGCCATCCGGCAGTGGCCGCTCTCCCGCACCTTCCGACAGTCCGGCAATCACCTATCCATGCTTCCACATCACCGACACCGCCACCCAACCACGCCGTCGACAATGATTTTCTTCCTGACAAGGGCCCCGTCAACCCGATGGAGAACGGGACAGCAAAAAATTATCCTCGAAGCCGAGAACGAGGACAAAGAACAAAAAAGATTTGGTCTATCAGAGACAGAGGACTCCCTTCCCACCAAGGAGTCTCCCCGTTGCCATCCTAGCTGCAAACCTAAAAAATGTGACAACTAACGGACCAGCATCCTGTCACACAAACACAAAGTGTTATGGGTCATTGCACTGATTGCCCATACAATAATCATACGTGATTCGGATTTACATGTGAGATCATGTCCGAATGAGTTCTCGTGAATACATATCAATTTCGCTTCAATGATTTATAGTTTGACTAATAATATTTTTTACATAACCAAATTATATAGCATAAAAGTTGTGTGATCAAATCACAATCTAAAAAATTAAAAGTAAAAGAATACGTACTATCGATTGAGACCGACGAGTATTTTAATTGAGATTGCTTCGTTCGTTCGGAGATTCAAATCTCGACGCAAAATAATTCAAAAAGGGTAAGAAGACCGGGAGCTCCGGCGTCACCGTCCTCATCCATTCCTCGTAAAGCGTGCAGCAACAGAAAAGTCGCCGTCTGACATGTCATCATCGAGAGCAAAATAAAAAGTCCACTCGCACCGTGGTGCCTCCTCCCACCTCTCGTGAAAGTCCGGATGACATGCGGGACCCAGCTTTCCGTGGGTGTGGTGGCCCCACATGTCAGTAGGACAGCGGGGTCGCGGCGGCTGGTAGCTTGTCGAAGAAGGCTAGCCTCCGGCCCTTATCTACACATCACCCTCCGCTCGTTGACACGTCACCGCGTATCTCCTCTCGCTTCCTTGCGTTGGCCGTCTTGACAACGGCAAATTTGCAGAAAGGCCCACATATTACTGCATTATTTGCGCAGTTGTACAAATACGACTAGTACTCCTCCTGATTTCAAATACATATTGTGGTAAAAAATTAAGAAATCAGCCAGGTCACTTTTCATATATTCTGCACTAGAAAATATGAGTTATTTATTTATAGAAAATGTAGTATGTACTACCTTAAAATTCTTATATGAGTCATTTTAGTGTTCTCAATTATTTGCTAAATATATGTTGTTTTAAAACTTTTAGGCGTGTTTTATTTCATGTTTCCTTTTATTAAATAAATACTACCCTTTAGAGACAATAAAATTATTTGAGTTAATTTTTTAATTTTTATGCACAAGTCTAAAATAACCTACATAAAAATCAGATAAGTATTTGATAAGGAGAAAATATCATAGAGTATCCGGACGGAATTTTTTTTATAAACAATATTTATTTATTTGAAATTATAAATCTATATAACGTTGTCCAAAAATTATAAAACTAAACCTCCGTCGATATTTGAAATATCGACAGAGCTTCTGTCAACAGTTCAACTATCGATACGAAAAAAATTACTTTTGTGAGAATATTTTTTCAAATGTCAATAAGAAATATCGACAGAGGTCTAGTTTTATAAATTTTTTAACGGCGCTATCCAGATTTACTATTTCAAAAAAATAAATATTATTTATAAAAAATTCCCTAGAAGGGTGAAGCTAAAACGAATTGTATAAAAAACTGTAAGTAATTCGGAGACTGAGGGCTTATATGAAATAGTAGATGTTTTAGGAGTCGATTTGTGAGAGGGGTCGCCTCCCGTGCCCATAAAGCAACGTCTTAACGTAACGGCAGCAACCATCGCTTCGTCTCGCTTTCCGTCCCCACTACGCGCGCGCGCGCGTCTCGTCGAACACCTCGTCGGCGCCATGGCCGCCAGGACCACCACCTCCGGCTCCGGTCACGAAGACGAGCAGATGGCGGCTATGCGACGGCTGCAGGTCCTGTCCCTGCACCTGCTCGATCCTTCCTCCTCCTCCCGCTCGGAGGGGGAGGGGAAGGAGGGGCTGGCCCTCGCGGCGTGCGCGGGGAAGCGGCGGCACGCATCGGGGGGTGCGGACGCGGCGGCGGCGCTCGCGGCGTGCCTCCGGGGGAGGCACCGGGACACGCAGGCGCGGGTGTTCGAGTTCTTCCGCGCTCGCCCGGACCTGCAGACGCCCGTCGAGCTGTCCACCGCCGCGCACCGCGAGCTCTGCTTCCGCCAGCTGTGCGCGCTGGTGCGGGAGGCCGGGGTGCGCCCTCTCAGCCTCATGGCCTCCGACCCCGCGGAGTACTTCGCAGTCATGGAAGCCGCCGGCGGCGTCGACATCTCCCTCGGCGTCAAGCTCGGAGTCCAGTACAGGTACGGGTGCTCGCGCGCGCGTAGCGGTTTGTTAACTACTAAATAATTGACTAATTCATGTATATTCCGATGCTTTGCACGTGTCTCATGGCTCTTCTTCCTTTTTCATTGCTTAATTGTAAGCTGTTAAACAAAATTAAATTCTTTCTCTACAAAATTCAGCTCTGTAAATTCACGAATTTTGAGTGAGGTGACACCGACCATACATGTTACCGAAAAAACACTTCATTTATAAATCAATCGATACCATTCTCGATATGAGAGTGGTAATGCATGGCTCGTTTCTGGTGCTAATCTGTTTTTTTTACCAAGATGAATCATTCACAAAAAACGACCATGTGTTGCACATGATATTGGTTTTCACCTTCACTTAATTAAAGAATTGTTGTTGTGAATGAGAGGGTGGAGGCTGTATATGTTGATAGCTCAATGGGATTCCATACTGCCACTGTCACCATTAATATTGTACTTGCACTCTTCTGTGAGGGTAGCTAAGTACTTCTTAATAATAGGGACTATGGAAAGCAACAATTCCTTTATGATCGTGTGCTAATTTTTCGGTTTCTCTTTTGGAGCGGTTTGCTAATAAATGATTGTCTTCTTCTGCAACCGAGTGTTGGCATGTATATTTGCTAGGATGAAGAGAGCTATTAATTCTTGATCTTAATGGTTCATTCATGTGCTTGACCTTGCTTTTGGAAAGCATTTTGCTGATTCTTGGTTTCTGAGCCATTTAGTTTCCGAGATGAATGATAACGTGTCCAGCTCCAACAATGCAGACAGTTATTTGCATCTGTTTTGTACAAAACAGTTTGTAGGGGCTGTGCATTGAAAAATCACTACATGACTTGCTTGTTAATGCAGCCTTTGGGGAGGTTCTGTAATAAATCTGGGAACCAAAAAACACAGAGATAAGTTCTTTGACGGGATTGACAAGTTGGATTATCCAGGCTGTTTTGCTATGACAGAGCTGCACCATGGTTAGATTCTCACCTATATCTACTTGTTACTAATCAAGATTACTGTTTGGTTGCTTTACATTTTATCAGTCCAGACTTCCCAGTTCAACGAGTTTCATTACTGTATTTTGTACCATCTTAGTTTAGTTCTTCCTGGTACACAGTGTGATCTGAACCCAGCACCTAACAACACTGTTTGCAATAATTTGAGACGATTTGTACCCATGCAGCCCATTAGATCCCATCAGGATATACTCTTAGGCCCTGCTCCGCGTGTTGCTACTTTATCTTATCTTATATTCTTATTTGTTTTCCCTTTTTAACAGGATCTAATGTCCAGGCCTTACAGACTACTGCTACTTTTGATCCAGTTACTGATGAGTTCATTATTAATACACCCAATGATGGAGCTATTAAGTGGTGGATTGGTAATGCAGCACTTCATGGAAAATTTGCTACTGTTTTTGCAAGGCTAATTTTGCCCTTCCAAGGAAAGGGTGGGGACCCTGCTGATATGGGCATTCATGCATTCATTGTTCCTATACGGGACCTTGAAACCAATGCTGTTCTTCCTGGAATTGAGATCAATGATTGTGGTCACAAGATAGGCCTGAATGGTGTGGATAATGGTGCGCTGAGGTTCCATTCAGTGAGGATACCTCGTGATAATCTTCTGAACCGATTTGGTGACGTCTCACGAGATGGAAAATACACAAGCAGTCTACCAACAATTAACAAAAGATTTGCAGCGACTCTTGGTGAGCTTGTTGGGGGACGTGTCGGTATTGCATATTCTTCTGTGGGTGTACTCAAAGTTTCAGTAACCATTGCTGTTAGGTATGCTCTGCTTCGACACCAATTTGGTCCACCTAAGCAGCCTGAAATCAGTGTGCTGGATTACCAATCTCACCAGCATAAACTGATGCCCATGTTGGCATCATCGTATGCATTTCACTTTGCCACACTGTCCTTGGTGGATAAGTACTCAGAAATGAAGAAAACCAATGATGAGGATGTTATTGCTGATGTCCATGTTCTTTCATCTGGGTTGAAAGCCTACATAACTTCATATACAGCAAAATCCATTAGCGTATGCCGAGAATCATGTGGTGGCCATGGGTATGCTGCTGTAAATCGCTTTGGTGCTCTGCGCAATGACCATGATATATTTCAAACATTTGAAGGAGACAATACAGTTCTTCTGCAGCAGGTACCAATCAGCATCCTTTGTAAAGAAAATGGCAATGACTTGAATATTTGACTAGCCTGATTTTAATAGTCGTAGCAATATATTTTTTGAGTGCACAACTACATATACATGATTATTTTATGGGTTAAATGCAAGCTGGGACGAGTTATTAAGTTGCCATGGAGGTACTTATCCTCATGCTGTTGTAGGTTGCTGGAGATCTCCTGAAGCAATACCA
Source organism: Zizania latifolia (assembly GCA_000418225.1). Classification (NCBI taxonomy): domain Eukaryota; kingdom Viridiplantae; phylum Streptophyta; class Magnoliopsida; order Poales; family Poaceae; genus Zizania; species Zizania latifolia. Next base: position 339,088 of record KE372868.1, on the reverse strand, counting down.
GGAAAAATTCAAGGGCGGGACACTATCAGTCACCTGGAACTACCTAAGGGACTCCATGGGCACTTACTTGTCCCAGCCTAATCCTGTCACTGCTCGATGGGAAGGGGAAGACCATCTACGAGATCCCAACTTTCAGCTGGATGCATTCAGAGTAAGTCATATCTGCGTAATAATCTCTTTACAGATTGGATATATTCATGTACTCATCGGTTAAACTTTCCTTTCAGTATCGAACATCTCGATTACTGCATAGTGTTGCTGCTCGACTCCAGAAGCATAGCAAGACACTTGGAGGTTTTGGTGCGTGGAATAGATGTTTAAACCATCTGCTCACACTTGCAGAGTCACACATTGAGTCTGTCATCCTTGCGAAGTTCATCGAAGCGGTGAAAAGGTAAATTCTTCGTTTGCATTCGTGTTTTTTATGTGTCCTCTCTTCCATTGCTACCATCTTGCTTGTTTATGTTAAACTATCTCTTGGCTCAACCACATCAAATGAACTGATGTTAAACCATCATTACTTAGCATGCCTTTTATACCCGACTTAGGAAACTCACTGTTGTAACATTGACCTGTGCTGCATATATGCAGATGCCCAGATGAAAAAACACGGGAATTATTGAAGCTGGTATGCGACCTTTACGCGCTCGATAGGATATGGAAAGACATTGGAACCTATCGGAATGTAGACTATGTTGCCCCTAATAAAGCCAAGGTTTGCTTTTGCTTGTCACTCTCGTACTGCAAGCTCTGATCTAGCTCACACTGGAACCAAACATGATACTACTTGCCTTCATTGTGCTCGCAGGCTATCCATAAATTGGCAGACTACCTCAGTTACCAAGTGAGGCTTGTAGCGCAGGAACTCGTCGATGCATTTGATCTTCCAGATCTCATCATCCGTGCCCCAATCGGCATGCAATCAGAGGCATATGCCCAGTATACCCAGTTCGTTGGCTTCTAAATGTCAACAGTTCATACTTACCGTACCACCAATCGCCATGATACATACGGTCAAACTCAAGTGTTATAGCAAATGATATTAATTCAACATAAAGTATATAAAGTAAATAATAGATGGGCACGCAATGTATATTGAGACAATGGTCTCATTGTGAATAAAATTTTTCAGACTGCGTTTTGGCACAATTGTTGCGAGCCAAGTGCTTCAATTGTAAAGATAACAATTCCATTTGCTGCATATTGTTTTTCCAAGTGTGACGATAGCTTGCACCATTACGTTGAATCTAATCAGTGAATTTGTGATTAAGTTTTATCACACAAGGTAAGCATCACCCTATCATCATGCAGAATTATAATGGTGCAATCTGTTGTGCCATTGTGACCATGCCTTGATATATTCGTCACCAATGTGGTATGCTCTGGCAAAGATAACACTGCAGCATAATTTTGCAACACCAATTCTTATCCCAGCATATGTATTACAATCTGATCATTACTGAACTATGTACCAAAACACACACAGTTATTCAAGTAGAATAGAATCCTAGGGTGAAAATCGTAGAGCAGGATCACTGTCAGACTAAACATGATGGTCGTTTGATCCAACCGTCTTGTAGGCATCACGAGCCATCTCATAATTCTGCTTGAGCTCCTCGTAGTGCTTCAGTGAAGCCTCTGAGAACTTCGTCAGGCGATCCAGTACCGTGGTCAGTTTTGACTGCAATCCTTCCACTGCTTCTACGTTTCCACTCACCTCCTGTTCGTTGTTCTCCAGCATCCCACATTCCTGGGACTCGCTTCTCGGACGCGATTCGCTTGTCGGTTTGTTCTGATCAGCCTGGTGCTCCAACGAATCGTGCAGGAGCTGCATTACCTCTTTGATGGACTTGCAGAGCTCGTCTGTGGGGAGTGACTCCATCATGGTGAGCCAGTCTCTGCAGAGGACGAAGATGGGAGGGGACAGCGCCTGGCGGGGAGGGAAAGAAACCTTGCGCTTGCGCCTGCGTCGGTCCTGGGGTGGCTGCAGGAGACACTTCTGGAGCCACGCGTTGAGGGACTCGACGTACGACTTGTGAGCCGTGACCCACATCTTGAAGCTGGATGAGAAGCAGTCCATCTCGTTCCACAGATGTATTGCAGCCCTGCGGTGGTGCTCACCATGCTGCACCGTGGTTGAACTCTTCACATGGTATGCCAGTGATATTGTGATGAATTGTTTGTGGTGGCACTCCAGCATTGCTTTCCACATTCTGATTAACCTGAATGAGGTATTTATGGTCAGTTTTCAAGGTTAAGTATGCAGAAGAAATGCATTACATGGTATTACTTTAAAATCAAGATGGTCCAAGATGATTTTTACTAGCCCAGCTTAATATCAAGATGGTCCAAGATGATTTCTACTAGCCCAGGTTAAGTTAGAAATGTGAGACTTAAGATTGTTCAGCAAAACAAGGGTTCTTTCAAAATTAACAAGTGAATTATGAATTGTGATATTCTAATTTTCACATGTTCATATCACATGCACCAAAAAGGAAATATTAAACTGCAATAAAGGCACTCTATCCAACAATTCTGATTAAATATGCAAGATCAAATTATGGAAATCAGAAAAAATGTTTGCTAGGTAGTAGGTACTGCTTAAGTTTATACCCTTGGATGAGCTCAACAAGTTGTGGCTGCAATTCTTCATCCCTTATCTTTTCTATTCTTTTTGATATTGCATCAACAGCCTGGATCGCAACAGATACCCTGGAATGAAGATCCTTCACAACAGCTCTAGTCTTATCAATCAGTTGGGCATTTAGACCTCGTGCAAATTGACGCCGAAGAAGGTTACATTTTTCGTCATAAGTCTTTCTAACATTTTCACTTGCCTACAGGAACAAAATAATACAGTATCAGCGATCCATTGTGCTAATGATAATCTTACTGAGGGCAAAATGTTCATATTGACTACTTTCAGACTGCAAGATATCTTTGCTAGTCAATTAGGTAGCATACAAGTGATCCAAAACCAGAAACAACAATTCTTCTGGCAAATAGACAATCAGACTGTATTATCAATACAAGTAAATACAAAGTGTGCTCTATATTGATAAGTCTTCCAGCAAGAGATACCCTTTAAACATAATCTTGAGAACTGCAAGATTAAAATAGACCAAATTTCACTGGAGGTGTGCAATAAAGCAAATTTCTTTTGTAGATAAGTGGTATTAATGATTAATTCATGATCAACAGACAGGAGTTGATACTGGCAGACCATACTAAAAGGGCTCACTGCAGAAGTACACATGTACTGAAATTTACCTTGATTTCATCATATAATTTTCTCTCCCACGCATGCAGCCTATCCAAGGTAGAAGAGTGGCTTCCAGATACCATGGCGAATTGCTCAACAAAATCGCTGTTACTATCACCCACATCATCACTAATAATTGCTGTAGTAAGTGGACTCCTAGATGATGATGATAGAGATGATACCGAACGCTTCCAAGTGACTACTTTTGAAACATGCTGTGCAGTTTCTACAGAAACCCTCAGAATTATTACTTAAAGCAAATGTTATGGTAACAATAATGAGAGGAGTTCAGTAAAATATTCCACTTACCATGGTTGAGAACAATCTCACGATTGCAGCAGACTCGAAATGCTGATACAAATCGGGCAGTAGGTGGTTTGCCTGGAGAACCTAGGATTTGAGGAATAAAACAAATGGAGTTATATCAAAAAAAATGCTGACATAGTGCATTAAAAAAACAGAGAAGATAATGACTCCCCTTGTGATTATTACCTGGTATTTTAGCACATATGTCAAGTCTGATCTTCTTTGTCTCAAGCATATTGGAAACCTCATTTCCTGCTTCTGCGGCACGTGTAAACCGGGTTTCAATTTCCTTCATGCTTGACACAAAATCTTTTGCTCGATGAGTGATGAACTCTGAAGGATCTTCTGTTTCTGTGGACAATTCTTTTTCCATGGCATCTTCCTCCACCTTTGTTGCAACCTGCCCAGAAGTAGTAGCTTCAGTTGAAACCTCAACCAATCCACTTGGCTTACTCATCCCACTTTTCTTTGGTTGGGCTTCCTGCTTAGGTGCTGCATTATCACCAGGAAGCTCTGGGTGCATTCGATCAGACTTGTTTGCTGCTGCTTCCCTCAGTGACACTGCTTCAGCTACCCCTGAATCTCTCAAACCTTTCAATCTACTAAAGTTCAATGTCACCCCATTCTCATTATTTGAGGTGGCACTACCAGCAGCATCGATGGGATCAAAGAAGTCCCATGATGTACATAATTCTGGGGGCAATGGTGGTGGTGGTGGCACAAAGGCAGAGACCGGGGATTCTTGGCCCACAAAGTCAGCAGCAGATGGATCAATGGTGATTGTAAAAGGTGTAGTTCCTGTTGCTTTCATGTAATGGATCTTAGTTGAGGGAGGAGTCAGGTGACTACCTCGATGTACTGGGGAACCAATGTTCTCTACTGCTCTAGAAGGCGACGGAGAAGCCATAGAGGAATGTGATGGTGACTTATCTGCTTCGGAAATGGATAATGATGACTCTGGTGAGATCTCAGACTCTGCATAACGCCGCAATGCAGTCCCCACGCTACGGAGGGATTGAGTATATGATAGGTGTGCTGCTGACAGGGCATCTCTTGAATCAATAGCCCGCTTTATATGGCGCATTCGCTCCTTGCATAGAACTAGGGCATCCTCACCAGTGGCTTTGGAGGGTGAAGAACCCATTGAGTTCCACAAACCCCAAAATACTATTCTAGAATATACTTGAGACCAGTAGATTCACCAAAAGTTTAACTACAACTAAATGCTTCTACCTGGTAGAAATCTTCCCTGAAACTGGCAGTAGTCTTTGGCCCTCAGATCTGATCAAAACAAAAAACAGGAAAGGTCACGTATCCTAATACCTTCAAATGAAGAAATAACTAACAACATAAGAAATGCGTAATCTTAAAATAAACTAGATAAAACCCAAATTAGATCAATAACACACAATATTGCGCATTTCCTGCTAACTTGAGATGAGCATGCTCAACTCAAAAGAATGCCTCACAAGAATCACTTCAGCAAGCCTAGCCAACTTGTCTGCAAGCCTCGCAAGAGCGACTCCACTGTCAACATTTATCATCGTCTTGTACAACTCGTCTCCGAACATGCGCCGACGAGAATCAATGCCACGGCTAAAGGAAAGACCAAAAGAACTAAAGGAACAACCTTTGTTCCCCTACCCTTGCTAACCTTAAAATGCTCAAGAAATCATTACCCGATGACCAAAATGCATCAAGCCCATTCAAGCAAAAGCCTTTGGACAGAGCATTTCAAGGATTAAAGCAAAAGCACCAGAGAAGCAGTAACAAAAGAGTGAGAAAAGAAAACCTTTCTCCAATTCCAAGTTCTGATGAAAGCAACTGCATCACAGAATCCCCTCTCTCTCAAAAAAATTTATCACGCAGGGAGGAATATACACCACCTCATAAGCAACATTCACAATGCCAATGCAGATACTAAATCCATGAAATGTCCCAGTCTCAGGTTGTTGCAAAACAAAAAAACAAAAAGTGTGCCCTACCACCCATAGGACGACATGGGCGGAAGAAAAGCTAAAAGGGGACTAAAAATTTCCCCACATCTCCTTGCAACCAGAATCTCAAAGAACCCTCCTCCTCACAATCACTCTCAAAACCCCTGCATAAACCCTAGAGCTAGGAGAGCACCAAAGAACCCTCCTTTACTCTCCCCTGTGACCCCCACAAGCCAAGAACCTACCACCCAGCAGTCTCCACCAAGAAACTAACCATTTTTACACAAGAGAATAGAGCTCACCAGTGCCCGCACCGGCGGCGGCGGCTGAAGCGCACTGTAGATCGTGGACTCAACGGGGGCGGCAATGCGGTGCGGCGGCCGCAGCCGATCGATCCCGGTCACATGCGCACAGTGGCATCCCGTCGCTTTGTTTGGGAGAGAATACTACTCCTAGTAGCCTAGCACTAGCAGTAGAGTACTACAGAGAAGTGACCATTAATGGTGGTGAGCTGCACAAAGCAGTAGTACAGCACATTGCTGGTGAAGTGTGCCAGTGTGGAGGGTAGGCCAGCCGCCAGTGGGGTAGTGGGGTGTGGCCGTGTGGGGTGTGAGGAGGTGGGTGGAGACAAGGGAAGGAGAGCAAGGGGAGATCAACGGAGGTGCCGAGGTGGGGGCAGGAATCTACAATGCTGTGGGGAAATCAGCTGAAGGTGATGGGCAGATCTTTACTTTCACCATTTGCATTGGTTTGTGTGCAGTCTAAAGGTAAGGGTAAAAGGGTACTTTCTCAGTTTCAAAAGAATTTAAATTTAATTATAGCTTGACTTCATTTCTATTTTTTACATATGTTTGATTTATAAATTAAGAAATTTTAGTTTTGCAATGTTTTTTATTTATTATTTATCTATCACTTTATAATATTATTTTTCTTATTAATAAGAGATATTTTGGTCTTTTATTTTTATCACCGACTTATCAACCTTATCTCAAAACTGAAGTGTTTATAGGACGAATCAGTAGTTTTAAGAAAAATGTTTACTGCAGGAGAGGTAAAAAAGAATATTTGTGTCTTTTTAAAGATTTTTTTCATTACCACCACCTGCACTGCACGCACCTCCTACCACAATAGACAGAGAACCATGACAAAAACCCTGCAGCAGTGCAAAACTGCAGCCGTGTCTCAAAACAGGAATTTTAATTTTGCAGCAATCTCATAGGAGATAGTTTATTTCTGACAGAAGTCATGAAGCAATCCGGCGATTTCAGAGGAGCCATTGGAATTATTTCAAGTTCATGCCATGTTTAGATCAGCCATATGAAGTTTTCTGCAGGCAGCAGCGCATATCAACCAGAGTTGGGTGTCATGGGCAGTGGGCCAGGCCGCTAGGTCCAACCTAACCCACGTGAATAGCACCGTACGGTACTGTAGTAAAAATAGAAGATTTGTTAGTTTATTAAAAGGTAAGGTTAGATTAGATTAGATTGAGTACTCAAAAGGTAAAATTAGATTGAGTCCTTAAAATGTAAAATTAGATTGAATCCTTAGAGGTAAGATTAGATAGAAAGATATTGGTTTTATTTAATAATTAGATATAGAGATTAGATTGATTTCTATAATAGAGATTATTTTCTTAAATATCATGTTAGTTTTTCTTATATAAAGAGACTTCTTGTACAGTCTAATCTCTTATTTTAATATTTATCTTTCTAATCTAAGTCTATCTTTCATCTTTAATAGCTGTCGCCGTTCGACTATCTTTATAACGGTATTTATCTCGTCGTAGATTCAACCAATCACATCTCTCAGGAGCCTCATGTTGCTATTCTCATGACAGGATCGATTGTCTCTTCGTGTATGAAAGAAATTGGAACATGGAAAAACAGTCTTTCAATGTAAATATGGATGGATCGCTGGTCAAAATATAGGTGTGGTCGCGTGATCAAATTTCATCATCAATGACGAGCAATAACGCATAATGTACGGAGTTGGTGGGACACATTTTCTTGTCAGAGAATATACCACATGGAGTAAATGGCTCACAGTGGATTGGTCACGGATGGTCCTAGTAGCATTCTAGCAGCAATCAATCAAGAATTGCAGCGGAAACCCTAATTGGAGCATCACGTACTAGATGATAAGTGTGTGCTGGGCCTGTAGGCCAGACTTTACCTCTAGCTCTCCATAGGTCTATTTGGTAGTTCTCTGTAGGTCTGTTTGGCTTGAAAACAGATTGGGATAGAATTATCTGGTTTTATATGATGAGATGATAAACCTCTTTTTTATATATATAAAGATGAAATGAGTCATGTTTATTTTAGGTAGTTATTTCATCAAGCACGTGCTAAACAACTTTAGCTTGGTCGAACCCACCCCACTATCACTCAAGCTCCTTCTAAGCTCACATCATCTATGCGGACAAACTTGTTCACTTGTTTTTTTAAGACAAGTTCATTCTAAACATTAGGAGAATATTCCTACTTAGAATCCATCACATCCCACTTCTCTCCCAATCAAACACAAAAGATCGCCCTATCTGATCCCATGAACGAAATGACCCATGTTTTGATGAACATTTCATCTTTCCCACTGCGCCCGATCTGGTTTTATACACGAAGGTAAACATGTCGATAATAACCTACAAAAGAAGCTAACTTGGTAGAGGCACCAACACAAGTTTACACAGCATAGGAGCTAAGTAGAAATTCCCTTGTAGATCCAGCTATTGAATTTTCAAATCTCTCATTCCCTAGTTGGATCGATACAATTCAGAACACAAACACAAAAATCTTTTGGGGATTACAGTACAAAAGAAACTTGGTGCGAGAGGGAGTGGATCATCATTTCGTATTCAATCTGAATCAGAATCTTCAGCTGTTGAAGATCTAATCCTCCTGTTCATTGACATACCGGTTTCATCATCTTCATTATCCTCGTTTTTCTTCTTTTCGTCAATTATACCTACATTTTTTTTAATGTCGCACCATATTTGTTAATTCATTTTGTGAGGGAATTGTTTATGGAGACGCAAAGAGATATACCTTTCATCCTAAGTATATTTTCCAATGCTCTTGTTGAAAAATCATCTTTACTCCCAAGGTCTTGAAATCCAACCAACCGGTCAACAGCAATGCCCTTCCTAAAGAACAAAAATACCATTTCGACAGAAAAAAAATAATGTCTCTAACTCTTGGATTGGCCTTCACATTGATGAAAAGGTTATAGTAAGGAGCACCAAACAATTAAGCACACATTATCCGATGGGTAGAAACCATGACAGTATGCACTTAGCCACTTACTTGAACAATATCACACATGGCAATGTTTTGATTCCCAGTTTTGTGACAAAGAAGGGAGCATTCTGTAGCAATTATCGACAGGATTAGCCTTCATTATTGTAGTAAAATATAAGTAACTAAATGCTAATAGAGATAGCATACGAACTTCAGCATCAAGCTTGATGAATTTAGTTCCCAAATAGACTGGTGCAAGGGCCTTCAAATGCTTATCCATGATCCTAGAAAAGATTTAGATAGGTATCCATAAAAAACCATCAGGGTCAGTAGTACAGCAATTTATGTAAAGAGAAGTTATGTCATACTTGCAACGGTAAAATTCATGGTGATAGAAATGACAGATGATTTTTTCACTGCCAGTGACCTCTCCTAGGAAGTCCCCTTCAGTAATCTCCCTATATTCGCCATGACCTTGCCTTTTTAGCACCTCTCGCTTCTCGACCTCTTTCTGTTGTGCAGAGAATAATGAATAACTTAATGAAATGAAGAGTATCTACACAATCTTCACGAGTGCAAGATGCAGATCAGTACCTTGAGAGCAGCAATTCTCTCTGCATGCAACTTCTCAAGTTCTGGATCCTATAGTGCAGTTCCACAGCATGATAGATAAAAAGGTACCCAGTGCTCCAAACCAGAGAAAGAAAAAAGAAAACGAGAAACATGAAGATACAGTTTACAGTTCAACTCACATCCAGTAACTCATCGAGGTCAACTTCATCATGACTTGCACTTGCAGCTTGGCCCTTTTCCTTAGCTACAATTTCCTAACATGAAAGCTGTGTCAGTATAGCCAAAAAAAATCAGAAGGGGACAGAGAGAGTAGTGTTAGCTTGTCGTGTAAGAAGAATTTCGAAAATGCAATAGGTTTACAGTCATCAAGAATACATTTTCATCCGTTTACAGCATCCATACATGAGTAAAAAATAGTCTTTTACCCACATTATAACAAGGACATAAAATGCAAATGACACAAACAAGAAGAGAAGATAATAACTTGCAATCACATTATAAGGAGTTACAAATAAAATATAGATAAAAGAAACTAGTGATGTGCGTGAAGGAAAGTTTAACTTTTTTTCTATACTTGGATGCAAATCCCGAACAGTTCACATTCATGCGAGAGCAAAAGGCATCATGAGAACGCCCAGATGGAGATGATCCACTCCAACTTTGATTATTCTAAACTAGCAAATTATCTCCAACCTAACCACACTTATTGGCTGAATGTGAGCAGCACCCTTGTTTTTGTGTCCACTGAGTTGTCACAAAGCATTATTCTCCTATTCAGCATGGAATACACTGAGCTTAACACCATCCCCATTCTCAAATGCAATTTGCATGCCGTTTTGCAAGAAGAAAACTTTTGTGTTGCCAGGATCATCGTTGCCTTCACCTCCCACGATCCATGCCGGCAGCACAGCTGAGCCGAGTTCTTCGCAGCAGAATCAGCCGCCCGTTCACTCCCAATCAAGAACCGAGATGTGCTCGCGCGGGGGCTGGTTTTCCGAGATCCAGCGGCGCCGGCTGCAGCACCTCCCCGGCAAATCCCGCGACCCACCCGCCGGACCGATCACGGAAAGCAAAACAGCTAGATGAACTGGGGAACTGAGGAGAAGGGCAGCCACCTTCTTGTAATCGCGGGCGGCGGCGGCCATGACGTTGCCGAAGGCCAGGTTGGAGAGCGTCGACTTCACCGCATCGGGATCCATCTCCCCCGTCCTCTTGCTGCTAGCCCCCCTCCGCCGCGCCTTCTGCTTCCCTTCCCCCGCCGACGCGCCGCCGCTTCGGCTTGATGGAGATCTCGTCCGGTTCAGGTGGCGCCTGGCCCAATTCTCTCCCTGTGTTTTATTTCGCCTCGCTGAAATTTCGTCAGGTACCTAAAATTTCTCTTATTATTTTGGGGAATGTGGTAAAGGCTATAGTTAAAGCAGATCAAAACATTATTGAATTTCAGAGCTGTAAACAACTTTGAATTTTTTTAAAAAAATAAGAGTTTTTTTCATCGTTTCCTATTTTCTAGCCTTGGCTTTTAAAACGCTAAGCATACATGTATAAAAATCTTACTCTAAAATTATTTTTGTTTTATGGCCTAGTACAGTTCACGGAAGGCTCGCTAAATTTTTTAGATTTTTTATCATTTCTCTTTTAAAACGCTAAGTGTACAAAGTAGTGTTTAAGCTCCGAGGCAACTATGCTGACGAGACATCTGATGGTCCGATTAGTCATAGATTAATCGTGATTAATCAAACGACTAGGGATGTGAGATGATAAGATTTGGTTTCTGTTTTTTATTAGACGGGTGGCCTTAAATACAATCCATTGGGCTGCCAATATGACCTGTTAAGTTATCTTCAACATTTCAACTAGGACATGTGAGTTGTTCTTCCCTCATTCTTCTCTTGTGCATCGCCATAGAGTTGCTCTCTTCTCTAGCCATCTAGTTCCAGCGTGACTGCTCTTCTGCTACATTAGGCGCACGATTCTAGATCTCTGGCATTCTGCTCCAGTGTTCTAGCGTGTGATCTCCTCGCTAGCTATTCTCCTCTAATCCTCTTCTCCCCGCCAGCTATTCTGCTTCAGTGCTCCAGCGCGCAGTTGCTCTTCTGTTGCGCTAGACGCGTGATTCTGGCAGTAGGTGCACGATTCTGGCGATGCTCTTTCGCGAAGCTACACTCTTTTGCATCTGCATCTACACCAGCCCCTCTTCGCGAAGCTGCTCAAGCCCAAGCTATTAATGTAGAAATCAAATCTCACACGTAAGTCACCAACTAGCTGTTAATGTACTCTTGATTATTGCTTTATTGTTATATATATATATATATATAGTATGTATATGTCTTAAAATATATGAGACGATTATATGAACGACCAAGACCGACTAGGTTCGATGAATCGGTCCAATCGACGACTAACTGTGATTAGTTTTCTTGTCGGTCCCATGGCGACTAGGGTAGACTAGGCGCCTTGTAAACATTGGTATAAACATACAATTTCCATCCTAAATTTTAGTAGACTAGAGTTAAAACTCAAAAATTATTTTTGTTACCTCGGTCATATTATATGTCTTGGTAGTTAGTACAGGTTCAGGGAAGGCAAGCAAGCAACCGCCCCCAAACGAGATAACCGAAGTTAAAACTTCAAAATCATTCATTCATTGTGTAAAACTGAAGGTTTTGCCATTTTTCACATAGGCATTCCATTGTTACAATGTACAGAAAAAGACCAAAGATATTGTCGCCACATTTGGCTGCAGAAAGAAAACAGGAACGCCTGATTGACTGCCCGGTTTGTATCACCTCCTGTACAGCTTGGGTAGTGCCAATAGTGTCCTAAATTAAGGTCATCATCAGCCATCAACCTGATGGAGTGATGGGCTATAGAAGCCCCAGAGACTTCAGCTGCTGGATGTGCTCGGAAGGAAGCGGCGGCGGACACCAATCTGCGCGCTCGCCATCGACATCTTCGACAACATACTCCTGGAGAGAAGCAGGTTCAAATTAGGTACAGAAGGAAATGGATTAAGGTGAATAAAGTTGCACATGAGTGATGATGAACAGAACAGGACTCGCCTTGGTTAGCATTCGTTTTGCAAGAATGTGGTAGTGCCTCTGCCAAATCCGCTGACCAACCATTGTTGCTACCAGGACACTGTAGAAGATGCCAATGACTGTGAACAGCCCGAGCATGATTACTCCCATGATGAAGAGCAATGGTATCCCTGCTTCCCCAGCGCCTCCCAAGCAACCACCACACTCTCCAGCTGTCGTTGCACAGCCCTCAAAGCAGGTAGTGCAATCTGTCCACATGCAAAGCGTGCCAGGAAGGTGGCAATCTGCACACATCCTGAAACAAAATAGAGAAGTGAATGAGACAGATGAACCAAGCATGCAACATTAGTAACTTGTATATACAGTCACTACATTAACTGAATCATACCCTGGTTGGCAGCAACAAAGACACAACTCTCGACAGGGCTGTGCGAGGTCATTCCGTACTCTTCGGTCATAACAAGTTATGAAGCATCCTGATAACCCAAGTAGAGCAAAAAATAACAATGCCCCTGTACTCAGAAGAAAAAAACTCACTTCAGTTCAGATTAAACTAGATCGCACAAGATAAGGTACAACTTATCTTATAAATAGTCTTCCAACATATTTAGTGACTATATTTTTGCATGCAGCTTGTCTATGATGACAGATCAATATCCTAACTTGAACAATTAGTCATAACAAAGAAGGCTCAAGTCTCAATCATTAAACTTATAGGGCACATTCCTGATTCATCCAACCATATGGGTTACAGCCAGTGAGTTTGGTTGATATAATTGATGTTTATTTATTGAAACTAACAAACTTGAACAGATATCTCTCCGTCAAATTTGTTCGTTGTGGTGTTTCATCAAGAGCTCAGAATTAATTAAACTCAAGGCATTAATGTAAAAAAGGGCTGCTTATATCAGCAGTTTCATGTTAGTTATAGCAAAATAGAAGCACCCTTTTTGGTTTCATTGGATACATGTCCTCTTTTCATAGCAAATACAGCTGAACTGAACATTGCAGAATTGGACAGCTCAATGATTGTGCCATGGAACTTCATAAGATCTCCCGTTGATCCTTTTAATAATATATGATGCTTGAGTAAGAATGATATGGCAATATGCAAGTGATCTCTTCAATCAATGCCATGCCCACAGGGATAAACAACTTGCACTTTCCTATTCAACATACATATTATTCACTCTCATATCAATTTTTCTACATTTTAATTCCTTTCTTACAAGCCCCCACCCCAGCCAAACATGCTACAAGATTGAACTATTGCAGTTGGTTATACGACATGTACACTGATTGCAGATTTGACCTTGTAAAACCTGCAAGTCCCATGTGCTTGAGTTTTAGGGATGCACGGTGAACTAGACTGGAGATTGGAGAGAATTCTCACAATTAGGTATGATATCATCAAAAGGCCGTGCAAAAAATAACAAATGATGAAAATGATAAAGTAATTTACCACATATATAATAAAAACTAACTTCATTATCAAAACCCCAAGCTGTCCTCAACCAGTAATTCTTGTATCCATCAATAAAATGTACCAAATATGCCAATGCAGAGATGATCTGAACAGACAAATAACAAGAGATATTCTTTTATCACTCAATAGAATGAGTTTTAATGGATAACAGATAAGTAACAAAAGCAAATCTAGAGGACTTACAAATTGGACGAGAGCAAAGATGAATAATATATCTCTAGTAACAAAGAAACGGAACTTCAGTGTTCGCCATTTTCTGTCAGTGTGAACATGAACCCTCAAGTAATAAGGAGCCTTACAGGTGGTGCAATGAGAAAATGCAAATCCCTCCTGTATATGAGAAATGTCCAGCACGGTTAGTTTGTCTCACAAGGAAGGCAAGCAATTCCATTACAAAAGAAAGTTTAGCAAAATGCAGAGAGGAAGACCACCTTTGATGGTTTTACATTTACTGATTTACAATAGGAAAGTGTTCACTATTTCCTTTTTGTTGTGAAAGAATTTTTCACAGTTCTGAAAAGCTAAAAAATGGTTAATCTAAATTAGTGAATCCTCCATCGGTCAAAAGCAATTATTTTTGTGTCATGCTCTGAACTATCCAATCAAAACAATCCAAAACTGAATCTACCATTACCAGCAAGATGAGAACTTTATGCTTGTGTAGTTTTCATTCAGGAGATATATTAACGCCATGAAGTTTGCTTATTTCCTCATATTTGCATGCATAAGCATGCTCTAATATCACCCATTAGAAGCAACCCATCTAATGTTCTTATGCAATTTCCTAAGGAAGTTTGGCCATGTCACCAATTAGGAGTTGTGCACCTACTATTTAAACAGTATATCATGAACACAAGACAATGGTTTTCACACAAATTACTAACCAACAGCTGAATAGCTGATGCATAGATTGACTCGGATAACAAGGCAACTGCTGATTCAACCCCACATAATGGATCCAACAAATGTTGATGGACTAAGCTCTGGTTCTCGCGCATTCTACTCCATAGACGATCACAAGCTAAACATGGTAATAAATCACACAAAAAAACTACATTTACGCACAGCACTTAATTAACACCAAATCTGCTCATCACAAAGAATAATCTTCTTCTTCTTTCTTCTTCGAAGCCTTTCAATCACAAGCAAGTTGAGGAAGGCTAGAGTTGAAATCCAATCTTAGGTTTTATCTCCATTCGAGTGATTAGGTTTTTCATTGGCTCGCCAAACTCCCTCCTTTACCAGGGTCGAATAAAATTCACGGATGTTTAGTATTTACTGCACCAAAACCCTGACCTCTATCGACCCACAGCAACAGCAACTCGCTCAATTTAACACACAATTGAAGAAAAGGGGAAGGGAATGAACACCGGGATGGGTCGAAAAGCTCTTTACCTTGACGGCTCTCCAGTGGTCGAGGCAGTCGCGGTGGACGTACTTGGATGTCCCCTTGCACTTGCACGGCGCGATGAAGTCCCTCCCTGCACACGCGCACACCAGTCAGATCCCCCCTGCCGAAACCAAGCAGACACCACCGCACCACACCACCAACGACGACAAGGGGGGCAACGGCGGGAGATGGATCTACCCGTACCGTCGGTCTCGAGGCAGATCCGGCACTGGAACTGGTCCCCGCCGCAGGCCTCGATGTCGATCTCCGACGGCGGCGGGATCAGGGGAGACGACGCCTCCGCCGCCGCCGCCGCCGCCGACGACGACCCCCTCGCCGGCTGCTCCCCCATCGACAACGACCTGCCGCAGTGCTCCTAGGACCGCCTGGACCCTCCCATCCGAAACCCTAGCTCCCCTCCTCGCTTCGATCGAGCCGCCGGCGAGTCGTGGAGGGAGCGGTTGGCAAATGGCAGTTAGGTGCGGTGGAATAGTGGTAGACTAGCGACGAAGCGACGACGGTGTACGCGCGGGAGGATGAGGCGTGGGCCCCACATGGAAGTCGGTTGGGTGGTCAGCTTGGGGGTGGGTAGTCTACGTGCGGGTCAAAGTTGACTTTTTCCACAACGCACAATGATGCATTGATGCCCGTCTGGATTCTGGAACACAGTTATTTCTTACTAAAAAATTACTTATATCTTTTTAACTTTATTGTAAAAATATTTTACTTCGATCTCCTACTTTTGGCTCATAAAAAATATTTTTTTCAATACCTCTACTATTTATCTATCATTTCACCATATTACTTTATTATTAGTGATAGTTGTTTTTTGTCTTTTAATCTTATCATTGATCTATTGACTTTATCTCACAAGTGCAATCTATAAGCAATGAAGGAAGTATTTTATAGTTGACTTTAAACACAGCCAGGGAGTGTACATAGGGAGAAAATATTTCTACTCCATCCCGCTCATAAAGACTTTGTTTTGAGATAAATTAATAAATCGAACTGGTTAAGATATCTCTAAAGTATACGATATAACTTATCTATGTACAAGATTCAGTAATTTATAGGATTATATATTTTACTAAATCTTTAAACTTATATCATACATAGATATTGTAAAGAACTACAACGGATAATTATATATATAATATGCTAGTCTTGTTTATCCGGTTTTGTTCCTCCCAGTAAGCATGCTGTGTGTCTAGAGTTTTCAGCCCTGGCAGATTTACCATTTTCTTACTGCAATGCATACTTGCACTTTCTTACCAAGAAGGAAGAAACCAAGATGGGTATTCACTGTTCGCATTGAAGGTATATTTTAGGTGCTTCTGTTCTTCAGTTTTTAAACACTGGTATTTTTTTGGTTGCCTGATAATATGTGGCTGGTTAATTATACAATAATTCATCATCAATTCATTTCCAAAATCATAAACACTATGCTGCCTGCACTTTATTCATGTAATATTTAGGATACACTTCGTACAAATCTAAATCATTTTGATTTGTTTCCTTTATCTTCAGTGGATAAATCAGTACAGGTTTTACATCATATCATGACATAATTGCCCAGCAGCAGTGGCTTTTTACAATGTGTGGCTCCTCCGTATGAGTGAAAGCTGGAAGAACATAAATGGTGTTGCTATTCCATAAAAAATAAAACAGGCCTCCATCAGAAACTGTCTGTATTATGTACAAGGTCATATATCATTTCCTTCTTAATTACAGCATTTGGTTGCTACTACTAGGATCACTTCCTTTCTGTTTTTTTAATAATGAAAAAAACGGTCTCTGCTCTAAATGGACAGATATACATAATTATTATTCTTTTCTGATGTATGTACGCTATAGATAGTCGAACAGATATACATAATTATTATTCTTTTCTGATGTATGTACGCTATAGATAGTCGAACAGATATACATAACCATTATTTTTTTAATGTATGTACACTATATATGACTAAAAGGCACGACCAATTGGATTGACCTCAAACCCACAATTTTGGATCAGCTCCCATCAAGCCATGTTGGCACAGCCCGTACTTTTACATTGTGCTTGAGCCCTCTACCTTGACCCGTAGTGCTAGTCTGAGCATAACCTATTTATAATTATGGCTCAGTAGACTCACTATTTTTAATGTCATGAGCTGACACGAGCATGTCAGACTCACTGAACCAGCTTGACATGGTTAAGCTTGCTCCGTGCTATGTCTAGATCACCGAGTGAGCTAATCGGGCCATATCATGCCACGGCTAAACAAACCATGCTTTGGCAGGCCTATGCTAGATCTTGTCGTGCCGCCCTGTAGCTAGCCATCTATATAGAATGTACATTAGAGTTACCTAGCTGAAGAATGGTTCTTCTGCGTGTGTTGATTCAGCCAACATTGCAACTGTTTGGTTGCACTGTAATCATGCTTGGACTGGTACACCTGGGGTAGTGTGCATATCCTTTGCAGTGGAAAGTTATAGGTTGTGTTGTCTTCTTCTTTAAGTTTGCACTGTTGTTTGTAACCGATGTGCTGTTACTTTCGAAACAAGGCGTGCTGCTCAAAATGTACACAGCCAGGATTCCAACTAAACTTGTCTGCTTAATTTTATCCTGTGATTTATCACTTGAGTGTGTAAATGAGATCGCCAAATTTTAGATGACGATCTGAAGTCCAAATACCCTGAATTTGTATGCCTCTAGGCTGCTTACCAGGAGCAAGCTCTCAGATTAAGCTGAGAAGGATAGTAGGCTACTAATTCAGCTGTAAGGTTTCGTTTGGCTTAGGTACAAATTTAAGATTTTTTTGAGCAAGTCAAATTTAACTTAAAAAATTTTATATCTGAAGCTATTGAACAATCTGTTTTTTTATTTTAGAACTAAAAATAAAAGTTTAAATCATATAATTTTACTATACGGAGATTCAGTATAAATCTATGAGCTGAAACTATACCAAACAGACATTAAGTTACATACAAGCTCAAATTCCTTGCATATTCACAACTTCAAATGCAATGTGTTGAGAGAAGGTTGCTGAATTATGTTGTTTCAAAGAAAGTTCTGACTTCTGAATGTTAATGCCACAATTATGCTTGAATTGGTAGAATCCGTTATTGTAAAATTCTTTATGTGTTATTATAATTTTTAAGAATTTAAATAATATTACTATCAGTGATGGTGATGCTTCATATCTATCAGTGGTATACTAATAATATATTTATAAACTGTAAAAATTATAATCTTATGACTTATTTATTTCAGTTTAAGATTATAATAATCTAGCTTATTTTTATAAGACAAAACAAACAAGTCAGTTTATTATAATCTAGAGATTATAATAATCTAATAAGCTGATTATAATAATCTAACAAGTTGATCTAACTCAATTTATTTCTATAAAGCTGGATTACTGTAATTTCAAACATAATTGTCACGTTACATGTACAAACAAATTCCAAAATTTGGGCCGCACTGTAAAACTTAAAAGTAGAAGGGCCTTTATCGAAAAAACAATCTCAAACCAACGTGACAACTGCCCACGTCTCGTGATCTCGTCCAACACTGCGCGAGGGCGCCGGACCCCAGCCACCCTCCGCCCGCGAGTCCTCCACCACCGTCGCCGCCGCGCCTCGGCCCGCCGCCGCCGCCGCTGCCGCTGCCCTTGTGCAACCCATGATGGAAGAAACCCATGTCCATTTCGGAACCCATGCAAGCTGACTGCTGACGTTGCGGTGAAAGCGTGGCGTTTGGGAAAGGTCACTTTCTAGATCCGGTGGAAAGGAAGCCGCCTCTCGAGATCCCTGTGATCCCAATTAACCACCACCCCCCGGCCGCGACCGCCACCCCCGGACCGCCGGCGACCGCGACGAGATGCCACCCACGCCGCCGGAGCTGGAGCCGGAGCCGGAGTTCGCCGAGGTCGACCCCACCGGCCGCTACGGGCGGGTAATGCCTCCTCCCGACCCCCTCGCATCCACACTCCCTCCTCCCTCCTCCTCTCCTCTCCTCGCCTCGATTCGCTTCGCCGCCCTGCTCCTTCTCCGATCTTTCGACTCATTCGGTGATGCATGCCGCCTCTTGCAGTACACGGAGGTTCTCGGCAAGGGCGCCTTCAAGACGGTGTATCCTTCGTCCCACTGACGACTTCTGCGCTTTGACGTGCTATTCCGTTTGGTTCCGCGGCCGTTTAGATGTGTTAAAGATTCGATTTTTTTTGCAGTCCATGGGGTTTCTTTTGGTTTTGGGCGCATTTTTCTTCGGGGGATCAAAAGCCCGCACCATTTAAAACTCTTCGAAACTTTGTGATGCGTTGATTTACATTCATTCGACCTTTACGTCTGCTCTTTTGTGACTTTGAGTAGTGCTCTATGTCCTTTCTTTATTAAATTTGTGTTTAGCATTGCCTGCTGTGCTTAGTTGAAGCATTGCCATTTAAATCTGAGAGAGCATCTCCCATTTCCATTCTACCCGTTTTGCTGGACTGAATCTTCTAGGTTTACTTACTGATTCTTGTTTGGTCTGTTGATTGATTGGCTATGGTTCCAATGAAATTTCATCCTTCAAAGAACTAATTTTCACGTGTCCCATTTCAACGAATGGTTGCAGAAATGTACAGCTGCCGCCATTCTCTGGTTGTTCTGTGAAAGTGTGTTGCACTATGCATATGTGGTAACTGTTCACATTTTGTGAGTAATTACTGTTGGGATTCCTACTTCTCTTATGTGTAAAAACATGTTGTTACTTTCAAGTGTATGTTCTAAGTGCTACACATATATCTTTGATGCGCAGGTGATCTCTATGATGACTATCAGCATTGCTAGGATAACTTTAGATTGTCATCTTATGTTCCTGGTGTTATGGAGGTTTTGTAGTTTCATGTGGGCTTCAGGGACAGAGCCAAAAAATATTTTACGCCTAGGGTTGACCTAACTATTCTTAACTAATCCTTCAAAGTTTTCAAAGTTTTCGTAGCAGTTTGATAAAAATTCAATAAAAGTAAGGAGCTAGGCTTGGGGCTCAAGCCCCAGCTGCCCCACGTCTATATCCGCCCCTATGTGGGCTGTTCATTTAATTGAGAATGAGCAGTCCTGACTCCTGATATGGTAGCTCTGCACTATGAGTTTTTTTTAAAGATGTTTGCGTTGTGTTTAAAACATACTAGCCCTTTGAGAAAATTTCTCCAATTAGTCGTATGTCTTTGGCAACTTTTCTTTTTATCATCTTCCAATTTTTACATGGACTTGAGATCCTTAATTTGAAATTTATTGGCATAGTTACAAGGCTTTTGATCAACTGGAAGGGCTTGAAGTTGCTTGGAACCAAATCAAAGTGGGTGATATACTTCGGAATAATGACGATTTAGAGAGGCTTAGATCAGAAGTCTGGTTGCTGAAGAACCTCAAGCATAAGAATATAATCAAGTTCTACAATTCTTGGCTTGACAAGAAAAACAACAACATAAATTTCATCACTGAAGTCTTCACATCAGGGACACTACGCCAGTTTGTTCTCTCGCGCATCTCCGATTATAATTACGCCCTTCTAATAATGGCAGCCTTTAATAGTATGAACAACTTGTACTCAGTTGCTGATACGCCTTGCTTAACATCTCTGTCATCTAGCTATATATGTCAGTATTAAGTCAGAAAGAAAATGGTATGGTTATGAAGGGAAATTTGTTGTGGTTCTCAAGCTCATGCTTCAGATCCTAGCATAACTTCACCAATAATTAAAACATGCAACCTTTGCCAAAACCAGACCAACATGCTAGACACGTTACTTTTAATACTGGCAGCCTTTAATAGTATGAACAAGCTGTAGTGCTGTACTCAGCACTGTCGCCTTGTTTAACATCCCTGTCATCTAGCTATATATGCGAGTATTAAGTCTGAAAGAAAATGGTATGGTCATAAAGTGAAATTTGTCTTGGTTCTCAAGCTCATGTTTCAGACCCTAGCATTGGTTCACTAATAATTGAAATGTGCAACTCTTGTCAAAATCAGACCAGCATGCTAGACACGTCTAGGTCTATAAGATGCCCAAGTTTTCTCTCACTTTATATTTTCCTACCTCTTAATCATTGCATAGGTATCGTATTAAGCACAAGAAGGTAGATATTAGAGCTTTAAAGAAATGGTCAAGGCAAATCTTGAGTGGCCTTGTGTACCTCCACAGCCATGATCCACCAGTAATCCACAGAGACCTGAAATGTGACAACATATTTGTGAATGGAAACCAGGGTGAAATAAAGATTGGGGACCTTGGATTAGCAACCATCTTAGACAATGCGCGGTCAGCTCACAGTATCATCGGTAAGCATTTTATTTACCTTTTATGGAATAGTAATGTACTTTATTTCTCATGTACCTTTGCTTCCTCGTAGGCACGCCGGAATTTATGGCTCCAGAACTCTATGATGAAGAATACAATGAGCTTGTAGACATCTATGCATTTGGGATGTGTTTACTGGAGCTTGTTACATTTGAGTACCCATATTGTGAATGTTCCAATGCAGCACAGATATACAAGAAAGTATCTGATGTTAGTCTACTTATCCTTTGCATTATTTTATTATTTCTTTTCTGAAAATTGGAGCTCATTAGTGTTCATGAGAAACAGAGAAAGTACCTGATGTTAGTTTACTTGTTGTATTTATGCTTTTATATGTATTTTGTAAGTTTCAGAAATATTTTTATAAACATATATTGTGCTACCATGGTTGACAGTGGCTTAACATTTTTAGTTCCCAGATGATTTTCAAACTGTTCGTATTGCTCACATTGAGAATTTGAAGTAGTAGCACAAACTGCGGAAATACTTAACATAAAATACATGAGATGTTGGCATTCAAACATGATACTTGACTTTGGGGTTTTGAGATAGGGAAGTAGTTTGACAGTACTATAATATAACATGTTATAAACATATGAATATTATATATTCTTCTGACCATTTCTGTTTACTTAAAATATATTTTGTTCTGTGGACTTACAATCTGTGAGACCAGATCCCACAAGTGCTACCGGTACAAGAGTTCAAAAGCATGATCTCGTTAAGAGCAGACAATTAAGTGTTTTAGAGGAATATTGGGGGTAAAATATGTGAAATCAGGATACAAAACTTGATATCCTATCTTCGGGAAAAATGTATGCACAAACTGATTCTGGTAATAATGCTCTGGTGAAACCAGTCATCTATGGTAGGACGTAGGATTATATGAGCATATTTGGTGGTCTCCATAGAGAGATCCTGTAGGCTTCTACTGGAGGTGTATTTTGTATACTTCAGTTATCAAAATATTTCTTCATTGCTTAGCCTATCCCATCCTGGTGTAAGCAGCAGCATATTTTTTCTAATAAGGATTGTCCTGAAAGCTTGGCTAATACTGTAGTTTTATTTTTTCATAGAAATTGCATATGTATCTTTAGAAACTTTTCATGTTTTTATTGCATACCAGAGTTAGCTTAATATATTATCTCATAATGAGTTCATTGATAAGTGGCTATGTCCCTCATTAGTCATGACAGTATCACATCTATATGCTTATTTTATTTTTGTGTATATTTCCTTATGATCTTGTTCTGTTATCACACTACCATCAGTATCATGTAGTTGCATGCTATCAAATATCAAATAACTCTTCTTTTGTGACAGATACTCTCTTGGTCACAGATACATATTAACTAATAAATTTCAGTAATTATGCCTTGGAACTCCATTGTGCCATGTCTATTTATTGTCAACTTAAAGTCTTTAAAGAAGTTCCTTTGTTTCGCTTACTATTCATGGTATGCATATATGTCCAACTCAATGCATTTCATATTTAATCAATCATCATGTTAAAAATCAAGTATGATGATGCACTGTACCCTATTGCTGTCTTAATCTCTTGATGTTGGTACAACAGGGTGAAAAGCCTGGTTCACTGGCTAAGATTGAAGATCCTGAAGTTCGATTTTTTATCGAAAAGTGCATTGCTGAAGCTTCTCAAAGACTTTCAGCACAAGAGCTATTAATGGATCCTTTTCTCCAAGATGTTGATGATGATAAAATATTCTATCCATTGCAGTCAAATACAAAGACATCAGGTACATGACTGAATTGGCAACACAGTAAATTTGCTCTCTTCCCCATCTGACCTGAGATAAACATGACAGATGCTGCTGGTTCAAATTCAAGCACAGGTTACAAATATGACAGAGTGTCATCATCTATGGCTGGTTGGGAACGTACAGGTAGAAGTTCAATGACATGACACACGGTGACAGTGACATGAGCACTATTGCCCTGCTCTGAAGCTTCTCTCCTTTTTCATATATCAATCTTATGACGAAATGCAGGTAGCTTTGCAGAATCACATCCAAGTGATAGCCACATGCATGGCACCATGGATCCACATGCAGCCACTGGTCGAATTATCACAGTTGAGAGTCAGCGGAAAGACCTGAATACAATTTTTTTGAAACTGCGTATTGCCGACTCAACAGGTTTTTATGGTGGATTCTTGTTACTGTTCATTATGTTGTTAATCCAGTGCTTGTCCCCTATTCATTTTTTTTTCCATTGCAATATGCAGGTCATGCCCAAAACATCCATTTCCCATTTGACATTGAAGCAGACACTTCTATTAGTGTTGCAACTGAGATGGTTGTGCAGCTAGATCTCACAGATCAGGATGTTACGGCAATAGCAGAAATGATAGATGCTGAAATACGGGCTCATATTCCTGATTGGGCGTTAGAAGAATCTGTTGAAAACCAAGGGGATGAAGGAGCTCATTCTGAGACCGACAGTTCAGAAGCAGATGATGAAACTTCCGAGTTGCATAATGAGCTTAATGCTACACATAATGGTTTTGTCCAAGAACAGCTCCCTTCTGGGCGTAAGTACTGGTCAGACTCACCCAGAAGAGACAGTGAAACGTTTCACTCGGTAGTGGACCCACATATTGGTGATAATATGCGAAACAGGATATCAAAGAGGAATGACATTGATGACATGGTCAACAATACAAAACACAAGGAGTATCAGTATCATGTCACTTCCACCCACACCGTGGAAGATATATGTGAACGATTATCACATTCTGTGGACTTGTCGAACCCATGTGTGATTGACAGGAAATCTGGAGGAGCTTCTGTTAGTACTAGTCCTCAGTCTTTTGATGATGAGCATCTTGAAGCAGATGTTACCGAGAGGTTAGCAAATTTGTTAGCTCAGCAGCAGGAGGAGCTCAACGTGCTGAGAAGGAAGCATATGGCTGACATAGAACTCATCTTGAAAGGTGTGCCTGCAGAGCATCGTGAGGAAACCTTAACTAGGTGCCGGCTGAAGGCAGATGAGAAAAACAGATCAGACAAACATTAGCTACAACTCTTTCATATACATCTTCATTATGTGTTTTTTTGGGGGGTGCTGAAACATGGAGTTGTTTAGAATTGTTGTTGTGCAAAAGGTGGTCTCAGCTGTTCACAGTCCTTTTTTTCATGGAATGGAGGAGCTGCAAGTGCTTGTGGAATCAGTGACCAAGTGTTGCACATATATATGATACTAAAGTTAAAGTAGTTGTCTGGGTTTTTTTGAAGGCAAGAGAAGGTTTCTGCTCAGCAACAACCAAAATCTGCAGATACCATTGTGCTACTATATGCATGAATTGTTCATGAGGAGTGCACCTCCTTGTTTTTTTCCTTTCTGTAATTTGAATCATTGTTGATGACATACATCAGTGTTTGAGCTGTTGCAATACTTGCAATGAGAAACATAATGTTCAGTTATTTCCATTATGTTTTGGTCACATGATTGCCCAACTCCAAAGAGCTGTACTTACTTCCTCCACTGCATTCTATGATTGTGTACACATACCTGTATTTCTTATTGCAAGTGTGCCATGGAGGATGGAGCTGTGGAAATCTCCGAATTTAAACCTGAATCTGACTTGAACTTGATTGCTTCAGACAAGCAGATGAACCAGCCGTTGCAGCGATTAGAGGTGAGCTTGCTTTGATTAGCACACAATTGGTTCTAACTCCAACTCCAATTCTAGCCCTCTCACAAATCCATCCCCATCAAGTGTATTTGCATGTTACTGAAGCAATCAAGGGTGATATGGACTGCAGTGGGTGTATAATTCTCCAGTAGCCCTGATTAGTGGACCTAGTAGAAGATCATCTTTGGACCTGAAGTGGTTTTGCTTATTGGAAATTCAATCTTACTTGATTGTTCGTCGTGCTCTAAGCTCGGCCACAGCAGATCTTCAAACCTTTCAAAGTTCAGCAAATCTTAGTATGCTTGCATGGGTTGACATGTGCTTTAAACCTTTCAAGTTGCATTGACTGAAAATATTCATGTCAGAGTGTTGGCTTGGAGCGTCAGGAAATTGTAAATTTGTAATATGCTACTTTCTGGAGTTGCAGCTCTGGCAGATTTATCAGGCTCTTACGGCAATGTATAGCTACTTCAACTTCTTGAACATTGTGGTATTTTGGGTTGTTCATAATATGTAGGTTGCACAGTAGTTTCAACATTGATTTCACTTCCAACAGCATAAACACTAGGTTGCATGCAGTTTATTCATGCAATCTGTATGACAACCAAATCTAAGCCATTTTGATATGCTCCCTTCATCTTCAGCTGGTAACCAACCAATCAGTACATGTTTTTACATCATGACATAATTGCCCAGCAGCAGTGGCTTTGTACAATGTGTGGTTCCTCCTTATGGGTGAAGGCTGGAAGAACATAAATGGTGTTGCTGTTCCATAAAAAATAAAGCATGCCTCCATCAGAAACTGCCTGCATTATGTACAAGGTCATGTATCATTTCCTGCTTAGTTACAGCATTTGGTCTCCTATGATGCTACTACTAGGATCACAGATCACTTCCTTTATGATGTATGTACACCAGTGCTGCTGCTGTATATGGATTATAGCATTACAGCAGGCCATGCGCCTGCACGGTCACCGATGTCGCGAATGAGGTGTACCAAACCGTGTATACCACCATAAATCAAGGAAACTCACTTCCACCTCTTTGCGTTTTTCAGCGATTTCGACTTTTGCTTGCTTTGTTGGAATGCCTGCATCTTCTGTTTCTTTCTGGCAGTTTTCTCTGCCTGCATTGCAGTTTAGAAAAACGAACTGTCAGTTAGACAAACTAAACCTTAGCAATTTACTGTGGTTCACAATCAAGTTTGCATTGTGAACAGGTAGTAGAGATGTTCACCTTTGACATTTTTGACTTGGCTTTTACTTTGGGGGCTTTCTCCTCAAGCTCTTCCTCACGTGCAAGTTCCCTCTCTCTGGCCTCAAGGTTCCTTTCAAGGTAATACTGCAAACACGAAGAAGAAAATATTATAATTTGTAGGTGTTACAGTTTTTTTTTCAGTTTTCCAACACTACTATTAAAATTCATATATTTTTTTCTATTTTTATAAGTGAGCAGCCAGCATGAGCAATTTTTTTTTGCAGGGGTCAACAGGTTCATGTCAGAATCCACAAGGGAACTTATGAGTAAAATGGAGCTTCTGATTCATTATCTTTTACTGCACATGCTTGCCCATATGATACCTCTGATGTGATCTATATCTTGATTTATACCACTAGTTCGCTGAAGTTGCTGAGATCATTATGATCGATATCTTGATTAATACCATTATGATCTATATCTTCTACTGAACACTACTTTGGCATGTGACAAGCTAAGAATTATCAGAGAAGAAGAATTCACTCGTATTATGTGGAGAACACTACAGAGTATGTTGCTGTACTATGGGAAATTATCATAATCACTCCCAATGCAATAAGAATAGGGTTTAAAATAATATTAAATTGTTAAGATCATAAGAGAACTCACGTTGTAATCTCCTTGATAGTCCTGGATAGTTTGATCTTTCACTTCAATAACTCTATTAACGATTTGCTTTACAAAATAACGGTCATGAGAAACTGTTATGACCGTGCCTGTGTATTCTGAAATTGCCTCCTGCCATACACACAAAAACATTTATTGTAACTACATGCTCATGAAATATCAGCAGAAAAACTAGGAACTGATATCATAAAAACATTTAAAAAAGTTTGCTAGGCAATATAACTGCATCTAACCTCAAGCATTTCTTTTGATGGAATATCAAGGTGATTTGTTGGTTCATCCAAAATCAGTAAAGTAGATGGAGTCACCAAGAATTTGCAAAAGGCGAGCCTCGCCTGGCGACATAACAGATAGATAGTGAGTAAGTGGTCAAATCAGTAATATTATAGCATACAAATAATTAAAGAATAAATTGGCAGATGAATAGTACCTTCTCTCCACCACTTAAGAATTGAACCTTTCTATCCAGCATATCATCCCTGAAGTTGCAACGACCAAGGAGACCTTTGATATCATCAATTTTCCAATCCTCTGCAGCTTCTGCTACAGTATCCAGCACAGTTTTCTCCAAATCAAGAGCTTCAGCCTGGTAAAAATCATATCCCATGAACCATAGATGCAGAACAAAACAATCCTTACTACTGAAATAATGGGAGGATGATGGTGTGTTGCAGTTGGTTTTTCAAAAAAAGATGGTGTTGCAGCTATAGGATTGTGAATTTATGACCACCTGACATGATAGCTAGATCAAACAATGTAAATGATATGATATAATATCATACAGAAACCATCATAACAGAAAAGAATATCCTTTTCAGAGATTTAGTGTACCTGATTTTGCTCGAAATAATTCGGCAACACGTTATGCTCCCCAAGAAGTACTTCACCTTCTTGTGACTTCTCCATCCCCAAAACAAGTTTAAGTAATGTGCTCTTCCCACATCCATTGGGACCAATAATGGCTATCTTTTCGCCTCTTTCAACTATTAGATTTGCATTATCAAACAATTTCTGGAGACAATACCAAAAGAAACAATTAGTAAGGGTATTTGTACAAACAGTTGGGGTACAGAATACCACACTTCTGTTAATCAAAAGATGACAACTCCGAAACAGTTCAAATAGAATAATACTGAGTTGCTGACCTTATCCCCGAATCCAAATTCGAGATTCCTCAGTGTCAACACAGTTCTACCGCTTCTCCCACGTTCAGGAAATCTGATCTTTAACTGCTTCCTTTGGAAAGGTTTCTCAATCAACCCTTCTTTTTCAAGCTTTTCCAATTTCTAGTGTTTGAAATTAGACAAAAGTTAGTAAATAGTCATGAAAGATGTCTGAAACATTTCGATCGATTGCGTTGATCTGAAACAATGCATCAAACATGCAATTCTAGTGGGTACCTTCTGCTCGCTCGAAGCACGCCCTGAGTTAACTCCAGCCCCAAGTCTATTTATCAGTTCCTTTGTCTGCTCAATCTCCTTCTGCTGCTTCTCCCATGCAGCATACTGAGTCTCCACCCAAATCGCCTTTGCCAAAACATATTCTGAATAGTTTCCCTTGTATGTTTTGGACACACCAAATTCAGTTTCCACTATCTTTGTACACAACTGATCAAGAAAAGCCCTGTCATGAGATATGATGACCATTGGCACTTCTTGTGTCTTAAGGTAGCTCTCCAGCCACTCAATGGTATCCAAATCGACATGATTTGTGGGCTCATCAAGTAGCAGCAAATCAGGATCCTGCACATAATCAATTTCAGAGTGTAAAATTGTAAATACATACAAAAATGGAGCATTAAAATTCAAAATTGAAGCAAAAATCAACAACCCAAACCCAATTCATCACCAATTGACCACGATACTGTTCAGCTTCCTCTCTATCAAAATTCATCACGATTACACCTCTCTACTGTTGCACCCATTACTTAGTTACATGTAAAGTTCAAATTTTTATCTGTACCTGAAGAAGTATCTTGCCGAGCGACATCCTCATTTGCCACCCGCCGCTGAAGGAGGCTACGAGGCGGTCGGCGTCCTCCGGGGCAAAGCCGAGCTCCGGCATGAGCTTCTGAATCTTCACCTCGACCATGTCCAGGTCGACGTCCTGGGAGCGCCGCTGCAGCAGGTCGAGTTCGTCGAGAAGCCTCCCCATGAGGTCCATGTCCTCGGTGGCACTCTCGAGCGCCGCCTGCACCTTCTCGAGGCGGGTCTTGACCTCCATCTCCTCCTCGAAGGCGCTGAGGAACTCCTCCCTGACGGTCCTGGAGGCGCAGACCTCGAACTCCTGGCTGAGGAAGGCGATCTTCATGTTGTCCTTGGCCTTGACGACGTTGCCGCCGTCGGCCTCCTCGAGGCCGGCGATGATGCGGAGCTGGGTGGTCTTGCCGGCGCCGTTCACCCCGACGAGCCCCACCTTCTCCCCGCGCTGCACCTCCCAAGAAACGTCCTTTAGCACGGTCACCCCCTTGTACGACTTGGAGATGTTCTCCAGCCGCACCCCCGACGGGATGCTCGACGCGCCGCTGTTCGACCGCTTCTTCCTCCCGTGCCCGGCGGCGGCGGAGTCGTCGGAGGTGGAGGTGGACAGCAGCGACGAGAGGTCATCCGCGGAATGGTCTTCTTGGGTGGTGGTGGTGGTGGCCGGCGACGAGGTGGTGAGGCGGCAGTGGATGGGACCGCGGCGGCGGCGGCGGCGGGACGGGAGAGAAGGAGACGGAGCGGAGGGGCGGAATGGAGAGGGGAGGTGGAGCGAGGAGCGCAGCAGCTTGGAGGAGAGGAGCTCCATGGCTGCCATGGAGATGGAGTGAGCTCTTCTTCCTCTCCTCTGTCGTTTGGGTGGAGGTAGAGAGGCCACACAAGACCAATGGTCTGGAAGGGGAGGGTATGGGTGGAGAGCAAGAGGAAAGAGATGGAGTTTTATCAAAAAAAAAACCTGGGCGTTTTTTTTGAAAAATTGGGTGATTTTTTAGAAACAAAAATCTAATTAGCTTCAAAATCCCGTAAGAGACATTTAAAATTCTTGGATACTTGCTTGTTCCTCCACCACATACACCTTTTGTCTCCATCATCAGATTATCACAGTGGTCACGTGACGTCAATTTAAAATGATCCTGACTTTGAAGTCCTCTAGAATTTTTCCCAATTTTTTTTGGGATCAAAAATTTTTGGGTGAATTTTTGTGAGGGAAGGGCTTATTTTAAGTTTCTTTTCAACTTAAAATGACTTTTGATTTATTTTGTTACGATTTTATTCAGATGATTTTTTGTTTTGTGGTGGAAAGTCCTATTTGCTATGTGGAAGCCTATGAGAGACAAAGGGAGAAATTGTTTTATGGTGTGTTTTTTTGTGTGGTTTGTTCTTGTTTGAATATTCTGTGATGTATGCCCGGATTTGCTGAGCTGCTTGATCTTTTTATTTACAACTTACAAGTGTTGAAATGTTGAATGGCTTTCTTAAGTGTGTCATTTATTTGTTGTGTGTAATTGGGCATGCTTAAGTTACTAGCACGAAGATTTAAGATAGTGTGATACTACAATTACCCCTTAAAAAGAACCATGCAGATGTACCCACATTTGGCATGTATCGTGTGGCTAGAGATGGATTCTATCTTTTGCACATGTGAAAGCAACCTTTGCATATTAATAACATGAATTAAGAACATATTTGGTGCAATTTCAGCTTCAATATACATACTAAATTTAGAGTTTATATAATATAATAAAATAAATTAGTTTAATTTTTTTATTTTAAAATAAAATCAAATGACTTAACTAAATAAGCTCAATTCACTAATAGCGCTCTTATGTACTCGAAACTGTCATGGCTATTAGTGCTGACTAATTAATGACGGTTCAAAACTCGTCACTAATGACGTTTTTGAACCGTCACTGAGTTCGTGTGATAGTATGAATATTACAAGGATGACTCAATTTTTAACAAAGGATAATTATCAGGTACGTTACAAGTTAAGTTGAAGAAATACATTGTGCCCTAAAAAGCTATGAAATATCTTGGCAAACACACCGAATCAAAATTGAATTCAACATTGCAGCCTGGTCCAATCCTTCGTCGTGTCAGGACTTAAATCCACACAAACCACCGCACGCAAAGCCATCTATTACCACAACTCCCAACCTTTTTTTCTAAGAATTTGATCACGGCACAGAATATGAACCGATTAATTAATCTCTTGTCTGAAGGAAAGAGAAAAAAAGAGCTTTCGTAGCATGCATGGATGAACTGGGTCGGAGATGGAAAATTTCTTGTGGCCTAGAACGCGAGGAGGAAGACGACGACGACGCCATGGTTAGCAGGTAGCTGGCTAGTGTCACCAACCATGCAATGCAAAAGCCAGGCGAGGCGGGACCGAGCGTGTGGCCCTCCACGGAATCGTGCGAGCCCCGTGTGGCCACACACGTGTCACGCGGGAAGATCGCCGGAGATAAAGCTAGGGCCTAGCTAGCAGCTAGCAGTTGCAGCTTGCCACTAATCCAGCTCAACGAAAGGAGAAAACCATGAGCTACTACAGTTCAGAGTTCAGAAAGAGCAGCATGATGTCTATATTTTATATTTGTCGATTTCAACTTCAGCATCAGATTTCTTATATAGGTTCTGAACAATAATTAAGAAATCAAATTGGATGATTTTGTTGCTCCATAAGTTGTCTTGAACGGGGCATAGTGATGTTCTTGAACCATTAATAGGCATGAGTCAACACTGTTAATCTGTAATTAATCCAGTTTAAGAAACGTCTATACTGCTGCAAATTGCTACGTGCTGCGCATTTTCCTCTTTTTAATCTCCACCCAACGTTTCCATTTGGCCTATCCGGATTTAAATATTTCCCCTCTCTGAGTGTTCTTCAGAACATATATTCGCCTGAAGAATACGTTAACAGGACACATATCGTCGTGCCAGATTGTCACACGCAGCTTTCGATGACCTATTGTTTACTTTGTAATTTTGTTCTAGCAGGAGAGGAGCAAGCTGGGCTACCTGTTCTGTTGCATTGCTGGGTGAGGGTTTCAATTGCAAGAATGGAATTCAGGAACAGTTACTGCTTATACATGTTTTCTCCATTGCCTAGGGATTCTTTGTTGTAAAAAAAATCATGTTTAATTATCTGCCTTGAGAAGAAAAACGTTCATGCTTAAATAGTAAAGCAGATTATTTTTCATTTCAGTAGAAAATGATGTTTCTCTCTTTGAATCCCCATTTGAGCTAAAACCTGGAACCACAGTTTGAACTCTGGAGTCATTCACATAGTGAAGAACATCAGACAAAGTGTACTAGTCTTCAGGACTTTGCAAAAAAAAAAAAAGATAAAGCAATATTGGCCTCAGGAGGATCAACAAAATTAATTAATGGGAGGTAAAACAAATTCAAATTATGAGTGACATCAGGAACGATATTGAAAATTATATCAGGTGCGAGATTTGCATATTATAGATGGGCTGAAACCTATATGTAAGAAAGGAGAAACTGTGAGGTAAGAATTACAAATATGTAAGGACCCCGGTGTAGAAAGGAGAACAGGCGAGGGCCTGGAGAGGTCGTCTCAGGGGCAAATCTGCATGAACAACATAACAAGGAAAACAGGGACGAGATTGCATATTTAATAATGGGGGTAACTGCAAAAATGCATGGACCTGGATGTAAGAAAAGGAACAGGCGAGGGCGTGGAGAGAAGGCCCCAGGGGCATATCTGTAACAAAAAGTTACAGAGCCAGGGACCGGTGTGTGAATTCGCAAAAAAACTGGACCATTTCTCGAATTATGCATGTCATCCTTGCGCAGGCCATGAAAATTGTACGAGTGGTATCATCATAGCTTGAACGGGATTTGCATATTATAGATGGGCTGAAACCTATCCGTAAGAAAGGAGAAACTGTGAGGTAAGAACTGCAAATATGTAAGGACCCCGGTGTAAGAAAGGAGAACAGGCGAGGGCCTGGAGAGAATGTCTCAGGGGCATATCTACAAGAAAACATAACAAGGAAAACAGGGACGAGATTGCATATTTAATAATTGGGGCAACTGCAAAAATGCAAGGACCTGTATGTAATAAACGTGAATAGGTGAGGGCATGGAGAGAAGGTCCCAGGGGCATATCTGCAACGAAAAGTTAGAGAGCCAGGGACCGTCTCGTGAATTCGCAAAAAAATTTGGACCATTTCTCGATTTGTGCGTGTCATCCTTGCGCAGGGGCCATGCTAATCTTCTCTGTATCGTTCCAATTTTATCGGATGTCTCCGAAGAGACAGCGGGTGTGCAGCGCGCGGGCATATAAGTTGGCTGCAATCTGCGTACACAAGCGAGGCGGTACTAAAGAGTTTCTCAGGTGAGTTGAACAGCGCGCGCGTAGGTGGGCTGTGTCCCGCAGCCGGCCCAATATCGCAAAGCGAGCTGGGCTTCACTTCCCCGCCTCCGCGTACTGTGACAGCTACAGACTACAGACTACATCCAGACCGTTGGTTTATTGATCAAAAGTTACAAACATTGAATGCCGTAGAACAGTGGTAGTAATACAGATAAACTCACACCCAAATTAGTCCATAAATTAATAAGATCAATAATACTAACACATTGATCATACGTCATACGTGCAATACTTGATTAATCTGTATTTTTTCTTTTCGAATTGCTGAATTTTCTTTCGAGGAAATTAACCATCTGTGCTACAGAGGAAGATGGAAGGATTAATACAGGAAAAAGAACAAAACATGACAAGGTTATCTGCGCTAGCTGGATAGTCTATTATTGCTATTGTTGGTTTGTTACCTCAAACCAACCGTAGGCCAACGAAAATATTGAAAATTATCATAACCAGATCGAAGATCGGTTTTAACGGTTTGGGAACCTTGACATGAACACATATGCATTGATGCATACATACATACACATGGGCGAACATTATAGCGTAGCATTGCTGTTATAGGAAATAATATCTTACCGGTTAGATTAAATATATATTCTTTTATAATTTAATATTGATGGTATTAATCTAATATATCTAGTGATATAAAGATATCTAGTGATATAAAGATGTGATCGATAATTTTTTGATGCTATTATCGAAAAGAAACACTAGATTTGCCATGTAAGTACATGGGAATGCATTACATGAGCAGGCTGCGGATGAGTTCGGCCGTATCGGCGCCGTCGATCGTGCGATCGGACGGCTGGAGGAGCAGCTCGGCGAGCCGCTGGCTCAGCGCGTCCGACTCCCGGTGCAGCCTCCGGATGTAGCGGCACGCCTCCTGCAGCACCTCAGCTCTCGACGCCTGCTGCTTAATTTGAACACATGTTGTATTAATTAATTAATCCCAATTTTAATTGCATCACAGATAATACATGCTTATATTTTCGTTTGGATAATTAGTCAATACACGTGGGGAAATTCAGTGATCAAAGTGAGTGCCCGCACTAGCTACATACGTGAGATTAGGCTTCTCAATTCTAATCTTATTTAGTTATTTAGACGTGTACCAAGATACATCCGTGTGGGTATGCGTTTGCGTACGTGAGTACGTGTGCATCTAACTTAGCTTGTACTCAAAAAATTATCTAAATATTACACTAAATGCATACACACACACCCACGCGGTGGACACATAAATTTAGAGATGGGCTACATTATATTAACAAATCACTATTTATTGTAAAAAATATTGATAATAGAAAAATTAAAATACCAATTAGTAGATCGAATAAAAATCACAGAAGTGGTGAGATGAGTTTCTGGTGGACTGGATTCACAATTCTTAAAGATCTATCAACAACCCTTTTTACCTACTATTCATACACACAACAGCGAAGCTAGAATAAATCAGAGTAAGTATGAAATTAGGTTGATATAGATTGATTTGCTTAACTGGACCATTGGTTACGTAAGAGATGTACTATTATATATTAGACTGGGTGTGTATACATATCTAAATTATGGGAGTAATAACCGATTTTTTTAAGAGAGAGTGAATTTGCACCCATAAATTAGGTCTGGTTGTGCACATAACCAACATATATACCATGAGCTCTGTTACGGTACGCTCATTATCTCTTAAGATATAATACTTAAGATTAATCTGAACTATTAATTTTAGTTAGAATTAAAAATACTTGGTAACCAATTGATAATTGGAAGTCGGCGTAGAAAATTAGAAAGTATGTGCATAAAATTAGAAAGTTAACGTAGAAAATTAGAAAGTCTATGAAGAAAAATTAAGGATGACCTCTTACCTCCTAGAAGGTAACAGGTCATCATCTTTAATCTTAGCTAATAGATCAAAACAAATGGACGGTCTTTATGTACCATAAAATTTGCCATGCATATACTATAACTTTTTTCAAAAAATTTAGGGTACAATTATAGCCTCTAGCTTGTTCCATGTGCG
Organism: Zizania latifolia; assembly: GCA_000418225.1. Classification (NCBI taxonomy): domain Eukaryota; kingdom Viridiplantae; phylum Streptophyta; class Magnoliopsida; order Poales; family Poaceae; genus Zizania; species Zizania latifolia. The sequence continues at coordinate 303,604 of KE372868.1, read as the reverse complement.
TCCACCTACCACGTATTTACTATATACGCAAATAAAGAAACATTATTAATTTAATCATCGAAAAGTATATGAATCATCAGAGCATATCGATTAATTAGATAGTTCATCTCGAAGGTTTTTTTGCTGCGAAAATCGAAATGTATGGATGCATGGATATCGGTCAAGCTAGCTCACCGAACCTTGCCATTGGCATGACCGCTAGGGCGGAGGACGGCCTGCAGCTTCGAGATGAGATCCGCTATCTGCTCGTCGGTGGGCGCCGCCGCCGCCGCCGCCGCCGACAACAGCCGGCCGCTCCGCCGGGTCGACATCGTCGCGCTAGCTAGCCGCTTCTCTCTGCAGTTCGTTGTAGTTAGCTAGCTACCTTAGCTTGATCGAGATGCTCACAAGCTAGCAAAGAGACGATTGATCGATCGATCGATCGATCGAGAGAGAGAGAGAGAGAGAGAAGAGTTAAATAGTTAATAGCTTGAGCTTGTATGGTAGCTAAGCTACTAGCTAGCAATTGAACGAGATGACCAGTACACAGTCCGGTCCATTGCATATATAGGAGCGGGGAGCCAGTGTACGTGTACGTAGTGCGTACACGTACGTTGCAATGGACACACGGTTAACGAAAACCGATTTTGGACTGGTTAACTGACCGTGATAGGTAATTATTACATTAATAGATTTATAGTCTGATTTAACGGTTATCATACTGATTTTTATAAACCAATGTCCGACCAGTGAGATAGTCAAAAACATGGTAATCACGTAGACTGGTCTTGCATATATACAGTGATATACATATATACAATACAATACACTGTACGCATGCTGATAGATAGCTCAAATAACTAATAATTGTGCGTGCCAGAGATCTGTCTGAGCTGCTAGTAGTGCACTGTACACGTTGTCTATGCATGCATGCAAATGCATGTGTGTGTGTGTGTGTGTCGTTATGTGTATAAATTTGTGGGAAGTGATCGAAGAAGGGAGAAGCATGCAATGCAGTTTCATCGGTTGGGAACTGTAGCTAGCTCTCTAGTGGGCAACTGGTGCAGTTATGAAGCTAGTGGTGGATCTACTCAGAACATGTGGGGTTATATCTCTTCTCGTTAAATAAATTTTGATATTTCTCAGTCTAAGTATCGATTTGTATACGTGGATCGGATAAAATTAAGTCGTGACTAATATCGTAACGGTGGTCGGGAGGTAAGATCACGTGCCTAGCTTGACACCCTCTCTAGAAAATATACATTATTACGAATCTAATTACATAATATTTATACTATATAATTTGATTACATAAAAAAATTATTAATCAAACATTTTTTAGTTATAAGTCTGGTTCTTTCTTTACGTAGATCTTTGTTCCTGACAATCCTTTCACGTGCTGCCATGTATAAACAAACAATTTCTTAGAGGCTAGGGCACTGAACAACAAGATGTCGATCGTCGGGTAAGATTGGATGATCAAAAGAAATAATTGAAACTTGTGTGAACTGTACACATATACTAATATGCACCCTTCATTAATGCAAGAGATCGAACTACACTCTGCAACCAGCATCATGCGTGCATGCGTGCTGATCAGATAATCTGGAGATTTGATCTTTGATTGCGTATCATGATAGCACAGATTTAAGCATTTGATGCTGTGTCAGATGGACTAACACATAAACAAATTAAATATTTAAGCTTGGTGAAGAGAGATAGCTCGCCTAAGCCTAAGGTAAAATCCATCGTGTTTCCGTAAAATTAAATATCTTGTTATAATAACAAAAATCATTGGTCAAGAGAACCGTTCGTTATATTTTTTTCACGGATAAGTTAAGATCATAGATGCACGTGGCACTGCGAGAAACAGAGAAATTATCGAGTGCCCGAGAGTTTACCGAGTGTTTTTAGGGATTCGTCGAGTGCCGATGGCACTCGGTAAATCACTGTTTTCCCGTAGTGTGGCGTGGCTAGTCAAATATTTGTAGAAAATATAATTTAGCCACTCGTAAAAATAATTTTCGTAGTAGCGACGAGTAGATTTATCAGTAACATCCATGTCTCAAACGCGTGCTAAAACAGGTCACGGATATGTACGTGTTTCTTCCCCGTAATTAATTTGCTTAAAGAAAGAGCTTAGGTACACGTACGCGGAGTTATCCCGTCCTCATATTTTGCATGATCACTCGATCGATCGTGTCAAATTATCAGGCACGACTAACTTCAATTCACAAGAGAGATCACATCCAAAAGCATGATACACACAACTCTATCTCTCATCTGGATGCATGCATCATGCATGTAAGCATGAAGCACCATGATTGGACAACGCGTATGAGCAAATTAAACCAAGAAATTAAGAACCATCGATATGCATGATCCATTGTATTGTGACCATTCAGCTGGGATAGAGGAAGCACATTAATTTGCAAATTTGCAACTTTAAAGTCGATTGATTGGGGGGCTAGCTAGCTGTTTCAAACCTGTGTGGGCACCATATATATATATATGGGTGCACCAAGTTTTTTTAAAGAATTCTTTTGTGAATATTATATGTTAGAGAAAAACATGTACCAGATGTCCAAGGTATCCCTTTTCCTTTTCTTCTATTTTCTTTTGTGAGAAGGGTATACTGCAATTGTATATGTTGACTTCATGAGGGCTATCTGGTTGTGAGAGGAGCTTAGGATATGTCTGTATTTTTATCCTTTAATTAATTCACTGGCATGTTTTGTGCTTGCTCTATTCAATTAACACAAACACAGACACACAATATATACAGTATGAAGCACATTTATATGCCTTCTCTTAGGTGACATAGGCAGGATTCATATTTTATTTTCATTAAATGGTCCAATAGATTCCTTATGATCTCATTTTTAACTTGTAAATAAGAATTAATAAGTTAACTCAAATAACTTTGATGCCTCTTATTTATTCAGTTTTAGAAAATATGGTCTGGTTATTTATAAGAAGTGTATCATTTATTTGATAAGATGAAAATGTACATAGAAATTATAAAACAACTTATATTTGTAAAAAAAAAGGTTAAGAAAACAACTTATGGAATGTTGGGAGTAACTAATAAGTGCTTACAAGATACAAAATTCCTGAGTTCTAAAAGAGGCATTACACTGCCACACAATCAATAATTCAGTATACCAGTTCATCCCTTATCTAGAACCATGGGCGGAAGATTCCATGGTTTTGTAGGATATTCAATGGTGGATAAATCAGAATCATGTCTGGTCCTCCATGATAATTGCTACCTGACATGGGGCGACATGCCTCAAGTTGGGTCTTGGTTTTCAGCTGTTGTTCAGCTCATAGCTCCAAGCTACAGCTGATGATGTGGGATCATGCATCCACGCTCATACTATCGATGACAGGTACAGTTATCAATGCAGACAACTGAAGTTCTGAATATACATTACATATTTACATGTTTTCTTCTCTCATTTTCAGGGCCGGTCTGTCATGGCTGCAGATTCTCATCATGTCGATTCTAACTTGTGATTCTGCATGAAAGTGATTTTATGCCAGATTTAGCTGTAGAACCGGACTAGATTTTAATTCTTATAAGAAATGACAGTGATTTGTAATGGCCATTATATTATTGTCTTTGGGTTGCATTATATATATAATGATTTTTATATGATATGAAACTATATGAATAGAAATAAATAAATAATATGAACTATATTACTATATCGCATAGTGTATTAGTATGTTAGACCGATTCCCGTGAAAATTAAAGTTTCAACTGATTATCTCTTACAGTAAAAAAGGAGAATATATTATCCTAAATTCTATAATAAGTCACTTTCATGTTTACCCCTTTAATAAAGATTCTGCAAGTTCTATTTAGAATCAATCCTAATAATCCATACCAAACGGGGTCTCAGATACGAATTCAGGCTTAATTTGACTCCACTCTGCTGGTTTGTGATTGGTCGCAAGGTTTTTCTTTTCGAATCTTGCATCGATGTATCTAACAGTTAATCTTGTACTCCAGCTGCTAGTGAATATGATTTTATATTGCATCCCTGTTATTCCTGTATCAGTATCACCTGGCAGCAACTCTATCATCATGCTCAAGATACAAATTTTCTTCATTTATAAAGGATTCTGTTTTAGTAATGCCTTCACTGTTGAAACTTATACCCGACTTGGCAATTTGTGATCTATCAGAGTCACAGATTCATAGTGTTTTGGAGCCATCCCACCTAAACCAGAGAACACAAGATGTCAAGATCCAATTTTGATAAGTTAGTACAACATATTATTTGTAAAAGAACACAATTACACAAACTTGTTAGTAGAACATATTGTTTGTAAAAGCAAACACAAACTTCACCATGATGTGCAGTTGTGTACAGATCCAAGTGTGCTAGCAAGATAAAGAAACAACTATCTCAACATTTCTATTGAAGTGTCACAGCACTACAACTAGAACATTAACTCATGAAACCATTTGCTAGGATAAATGAACACAACATACACATTCCATTCCCTGAAATCAGGTCAGGGAGAAGGAACCTGTTCTTCATAACAGAGAAAACTGGATTAACATGGACAGGCAAGTATGTGCAAAGACTGAAGTAATTCAAACTGAAAATTGGGCCAGGAACCGTTTTTCTTTCCGCGAGTGTTGAAACTTAGATTGTCATAACCAAAATAATCTGCAGATCAAGTCAACTAAATAACATAATTAAATAAGGTAAACTGTAGATCTTACCATTTAATGAATGACTTACTATGATAAAAGGCCTGCCTGATACGGTGATCGATGGGAGAATTTTAGTTTTGAAGGCTTACTGGTGGAAGAAATATCAATGTGAAATCTAACAATTGTATCAAGCTAAGCACAAAACAATTATATTCTCCATAGAACTATCCACTAAAACAGTTATCAACCAGTAAAGAGCTGAAGTTTATATAGCTCTAGCTGAATTTGATATCTATGGGGTTGATGAGAATGGTAAACCAGCAACCTGCTGATCTCTGATGTCAAGTCCCAGATTATCATTATGACAAGGCAGTAGCGTACTACCATTTATCACAAGCATGGTGCCAAGTCTTAGTTGAAGGTAGCAGAAGTAATTAATTAGTGAGAAACTGAGATACTATTTGACATGCCCAATGGTGAGAGATTAACCATTTTAAGGGAATTGTACCGAAATGCAAGATGAACATGTTAACTTATATCACGAGAACAAAATTTAGCCAAACTGATCATTTAAGTGTCATTGAAGGTTTTACATGAATAAGATGACACTCTTGATTAATGAAAATAAAAAAAGATATGTCCTGTTGTCTCAAAGTTGGCAAAATTAGTAATCATTTGACAACCAGGACAAAATTGATGGTAAAAGAAAGAATCAATATTCGGTGGATATCATTTTCATTCCAACTAACAAGTTGCTACTGTGTAAATCATATTCTAATAAAAATCAATAAAAGTATATCACCTAACCTAACTCCAGCATCATGCGAAGCACATTCTTCTCTGCAAAAATAAACACAACTTAACTTAGTTGACCACATGGACTATTTCATTGAAATCTGAATTGAAGTTGGACCAGTCCAGAATTTAGACCATTTGAGGAACTGCAGATTATGGAAGTTGCTACAGCCGTTAAGCTCGCCAAACAGGCCCTAATGCAGTATGAGACTGGTGACGTTCTGCCATGCCCCCGATTGCACACTATGTGGCATATATCCATTTTTTTTTGAAAAGCAAGCGAGAGAATCGCTGCTATGCATTAAGTAGGAATGAAAATGGCAAGAAAGCCCAGATAATACAGAAGATTAGATACAACCAGCTGAAATATATTGGAGAAGAAAAATGAGAAGATACAAGGCGATGGAGCAATTAGAGCCCTCTCGCGAGAGAAAAAAATTCAAAATCTGCTACAATTAAGTTTGATACTGTTGAGGTAGGATTGAAGGAGGATTGAAAAATTCTAGCATTGCGCTCTTTCCACACGTGTCACCAGGCGTAGATTGTTAGGCCATTGAATTTTTTCGCTCGGACCGTGGAATTCTTTTTGCCGCCTTGTTCCACCAAAGAAGAAAGCTTCCCGCCGAAGCCAACGAAGGAAGGGCGGGGAAACTATATCTCTGAAGAACTTCGGTCCAGACTTGACAAGTGAAGGGGGCATTTGCTTGCAAGGTGTTCGTTATCTTTAAAAGCACTGAAGCAAAGCCGACAAATCATGCTACATGGCCAACCTCGTTTCATCAAGTTGTCAACTGTGAGTATTTTATGTTTTGTCAAAATCCAAGCGAAAAACTTACACTTCTCTTCGACTTGAGCTTGCCAAAGGTTTTGAGAGAGGATCGGCATGCAAGAACCGATGAATTGCACGGTGTAGGCCGATTTGGCGCTGTAATTCCCATCGGCAGTCCAGCGCCAGATAATCTTGTCTGGTGTGTTGCGCAACTCAGCGTTGTAGGTTAATTGCGCCACCTTGATGTATTGAGCACCTGATGCCTAATCCACCTTGATATATCCAAATTTTTTGCACTAATCCTTGTAAAGTGTTGCAACAAGAATAGGAACAACACCGTCAATCCACAGTTCCTGCACATGAGGTTTGACACCTGATGCCCCCGCAACTCCTAATTGCAACGCCGCACTTAATTACAACACAACTCTAAACCAATTCTCGGACGACTCTGGGAACAGAAAGAGTAACGGCGCCGTAATTCTAGCGTAGATCCTCATGCACAACTCACGATTTGCCAATTCCTCCATGAGTCTAGAGAATATAACCGTGCCAAAACGACTCTTGGACCTGCTTCCGCCTCAGATTCTAGTAAAAATCGCTCTTTTATGCACGAATTCTAGAACAGGAACATGGGCCAGGGAGGAAGACCGTGGAAGACCTGGAAGACGACGCGGGGGGATCCGAGGTTTCGGTCCGAGGCGTAAAATCTGGCGGCGCCGTCGGTGGGGGCGGCCGCAGCGAGGAGGAGGACCGCCGCATTGACTTGGCGGAGCAAAGCCGCCATTTTTTTCCGTCCTCGTCCTCGTCCTCTTCCTCTTCTTCTTCCTCTTCCTCTTCCTCTTCCTCTTCCTCCTTGGGTTTAGCTGCTGTTGTGCAGCAACAGTTGTAGCAGTTACAGAGTCACAGACTGGCAACTGATTTGGTTATCTATTCACAACTTCACATGAAATAAAAAGAAGAATAAAAGCAAAGGAAGGTTAAAAAGAAGAATTTTTGCAAGCATGGAAAACCATGCTGCTCTGAATTTCCATCAATGGTTAAAAATGTGATGCCAGGTATGCATTTTTCCAAAAGATAAAAAACAAACCAAACCAAAGCATCAGGTTTCAATTGCGCCCTCAGACTGGCTTGATAAGGTTTTCAACGAGTAGGCTTATGCTCCAATCACAAGTTCAACTCGGAATCAGATTTCAGAAGCTCAAGCCCAAGATGAATTCAACTCGAATTCAGAGTTCAACATTGTTAGAGATTAAAATACACAGATAAAATCAACACAATACACCGATTTACAAAAAAAACCAATATGAAAGCACAAAACAGGCAATACACATTCAGTCTGAAACTTTCTACAGAGACTGTACCCTCAGTTGGGCCTTGCCTCTTCCTCTGCATATGGGCCCCACCAACCTGCTGTTCCTTCACCTCACTGTTTACAGCATTCTTCATGGGCCTTTAGGCCCAATATCCATCTTTCCATGGGCTGATCCGGCCCACATAGTTCGCCTTGTACCAAAGCCAGCCTCTCGTCACTCGTTGAAACCGGCAGCACAGCAACGTCAGCATGCATGCAAAATGCCAACTTTGCGTCTTGTTTTCCCTCTCTTTCTCTCTATCTCGAGCACTGAAATTTTTTGCTTTTTGCATTCGTTTTCTTTCGTGTATATCTCCTTGGCTTTTTGGCACGCTAGCCTCTCGTCATCCGTTGAAATAAACGGGCCGTGTGTACGTGGTGCATGACAGTCTCTATGAACACGCTATGTACGTGTATATGTATACTGTATACGTAGTCCTATTTGGTATGTTTGAATCTTCGTGTTTATGTTTATATCGGAGTTTCTAGCGCTACTGGACCCATGATTTTTCCGTCGGCAGAAAACCGTCAGAAAAAATAGGTAAAACAGCGTGCCGACAAGGAAAATACCCACCAGGATAGCTCTAAAAATTCTTAGAGTCATGAATGGATTTAAATGTTTAGTTAAGTTATTCAGATCATCTGCTTAATTAGAAAAATTCAGACTTTTGACTCCAACTCCGAGATTTTTTTAGCTAAAATTCCCCGCTTTAACTTGAAACTGGAATTACGACATGCTAAATAGGACCATATACGTACAATTTGGTTTCTATAGTCAAATGATTTGTAATTTGTTTGTATGCCGTCCTTGCACAAAATAATTATAGTGATGTACGTATCTGACATGCATGTGTATCCCTCCATGTATGATGATGTGTACATATATGTACTTTTTAGAAAAAAAGTGTCTTTTGCTAATTAAAGGAAAGGTCTCAGATTGATAAATTACTACATCTTAAAGGGTTATTTGTTTAAAAAAATCTCACATCAACGTTCAATATAGGTTAATTCAATTTAGTTTAATTTAAGCAAATACTACAATCATCAGCGTGCAGCGTCGGCATATATATTTATATGTGTTGTTTTTATAAGTTGATTATTATGAAGCTTCTAGCTGTATTTTAATTTATTTCTCGGCATGCACAAAAGTATTTGTATTGTTTGATTTTTTGCATATGGTTGCTTCTTACATAGTCAAATAATCTATCTGTACACATGACATATTTCCTGTCATGTAGCATGATGATATACACGTATGTACTTTTGGGGCTACTATGTGGTCCATAATACGACAAACGAAACAGTCCAAATAAAAGAAAATGGACGGTTAGGTTGTATATATGATTGGAATAATAAAGGAATTTCAGAGTGTACCCAAAAAAAATGATTTTTAACCCAACCGCTAGAAGAAATCATTTTCTATAGGCGGTTGGTTTTTGTGGTTATAAACAGTTATATGTATCAGTCTACGAAGATATCAAAATACTTATCCGTAAAAATAAGTTTTAATTGTAGTAGTGAGTGAAAATATATATACATGTTCAACATGTGTGTGTGTGTATATGCACCCATGGTCTCAAAATGGGGAAAATGTAGCTTGCTTAGTTTCCTTCACATCTTTTTTTTGTTTCTACCGGTGTATATACATATTGATCAGTATTCAGTAGAGCCTTCATCATTTACAGTCTAGTTTTATTGCATTGCTAGCTACCTTTTGGTTTCTACTTGTTGGTATATGTAAACTCTATTGTGTAATCGTATTGTATATGTGTCAATCATTCACGGTTTCAATGTGTAGGCACTGCTGTCATGAGACATCGATCAATGTCTTACCGGTTGGCACAAATATCTTTTTTTTTTCTAATTTACTAGCTGTTGATGACAACAGTCTAGCCTGTGTGTGGTGATCTCAATTCTCTATCAAAAGTCGTGACCATTAGTTGATAAATTTATGGTGATGTCATTAGCCCAACATCCTAAATCCTTATGCCACTTCATATGGTCCACTATGGTGTGATATTACCAAACGGAACACTCCAAATAGAGGAAGACTAATGGAAAAATGATGGTTAGGCTACGCGTTTGGCAGCAATTTTGGAAGGGAAGAAATGTGCACCATGACTGCATGTGTACATGGCCTGATCTTAGAGGGAAATACTTAGCACGATCGATCAATTCTCGCACATGCAATGTTAACATTAACATTAATATATATATATATATGGTCACAATTTCAGAAAAAATGGTTGAGAAATTTTCAGATAATGTGTGTGTACACCATGCATAGTAAACCCAGCACTACAAATGGACAAATTCTCTGTCTCTCCCTCCCTGATCACCATAGGAATAGAGCATCCATAATAATGCAAGAAAAAGCTGCTGACCAACTGTTTTTTGGAATTTCTTTGAGGATGGAGAGGATAGGAATTTGGCCACCTTTTGCAACCCTAGAGGCACTTGTGCCCCCCTTGCTGTGTGGGCCCAGATGCATGCACACCTTGCATCATGCACACACCCTTTCACCACCCCCAGCTAGCACCATTGAAACCATGAGCATTTTGGCATGCTTTGAGGTGTTCTTGGTCTCTAAGCAATCTCCTTTTCTTCTTTGCTTGACTTGCCAAACTACAAGGCCACCTTCTCTTTTAGTAGATACTCTCTCCGTCTTGCAAAGACTCTACTTCTATAGTACCTCGACTTTGTCAAAAAAGATTGTATTTCTATCTTATTTAGAAATTAAAGAAAATTTTATTCGTTCAATACCTCTTACATGTCACTTTACAATACTTTTTTCTTATTAATAAGGGTGTTTTGTTCTTTTGCTCTCACCGGTCACCACTAATTTATCACCGTTATCTTAAAAGCAAAAATTTTAGAAGATGGAGAGAATACATGAAAAAGATAGGCCAGGGGTAGCTAGGTGATTTGTGCATCCTATGGTTCTCTTCTCAGTTGTCATGACCCCAAGAATGGGCTCAAAAAACTTTAGAGAGATAAAAGGTGCCATGGAGTGGTACAAGCTACTTGCATGTTATTTTTAGTGGGATCAAGCCTCTGTTTTCTTCAAAATGGAGTGGCAGCATGTTCCATGCATTGATCAACAAACTGAAAGTAAAATAATATCCTTATTTGTGAAAATTAATTTTCACTAAGAGTACCTAGGTATAAGCCCGTGTTTGGAACACATATATAAAAACCACATGAATACAAATAAATATGTGGAAAACTAAGAAAATTCAGAAAACCAATATATGTGTAAGAGAGATAGCTTTGGAGCTTTCAAATGGAAATTTTTATGAGCTCTCACCTCACTTTTTCCTGCCTAAACTATATATATACATATATATGTGGAAATGAAACTTACCAGAGAAATTATCGAGAATAAGGAAATCCTCCATATATTTCAAACACTCTTGATTAAAGAAAAATTATTTTGTAATGCAATTTCTCCACCTTTTCATTTGTCATTTGATCTAAGTTGGGCCTTAGTATAGTTGATATTATTACTAACAACAATGAGTTTATGTGCTTTAGGTTAGAGCGAGGAATTTTTAGTCTAAAAATTGTTAGAGTCTGAATGGAAGCTTTAATTTTTAATATATTATTAAAATTACTTACTTAAATATATTCAAACTTTTATAGCTCTAACTTAGAGCTTATTTGTTTCAGTTTAGGATTATAACAATCCAGCTTATAGAAAAAGGCTAGGTTGGACTAGCTTACTGGATTGTTATAATCTACACTTCAGATTATAATAAGTTAGTATAATATAAACTGGTCTATTTATTTCAGCTTATGAAAATAAAATAGATTGTTATAATCCTAACCTGAAAGAAACATGTCCTTAGTAATTTATAAGTCCAAATTAAAGGCATACCAAACTGCCCGTAACATTTGAAATACTAGCTAGGAATATTTAATGATTTGATATGAAAATAGCTTTGATTAATTACCACTCTAAAATTATAGATTCATGTGATCTCATATATTATTCGTATGAGTGATAAATAAATAAATATTCAAAACTTTTGAGTGATAAATTATTAAATCTCTCGATTTCTTTAATCGAGACACCTAATATTTACACTCATGCACGTAAGTGTGGTACGTTGATTAGCCAGTTTAATTACCGCGTTGCGCATATTAAGACGCGGACGTGCACGCAGCAGTCAACGCATACCAACAATGAAAATGTTCTTTATGTGCATCAGTCAATTCTCAATCTAGTCGTCACTGTCATTAACCGGTCAAAAAGTGAATTAAGAGTGACACTCACGCACTAATAATGCGCCGATAGCCCGCCAAGAAGCCGCCGTTTAATTAAGTTAATAGCTAATGTTTTAACTTTTTCCACAATTGTCAGACACGTACTGCATGCTAGCTCTTTTGCTGACACGTGCCACACGACGATAATTATTATATATAAGAAAATATTACTCTTTTTCCGGCCAACATGTATAAATGCTAGACACACAACTCATGGGAAATTACTTTTGGTTTTGAGTATCAATTAATATATTTTGAAACAAATAGATTTGATATTAATTTGGAACACATGCATATATGTAGATTTTTTTTGGTCTGGAATGGTACTTTCGTAATATTACAATCGAATTAGTGATCAAAGTTGCTTAATTATGTCCAAGGTGACATGCAGTATGCATTAGCTAACGTGCCCTTTGTATCACCATGCATGAACAAATGATTGTGACTAAACAACTTGCTAATGGTGATTAAGCTAAGCTTATATATGAAAGCTCTTGTGCCGCCTGTTGTTAGGCTACGCTCCAGCTCATGGATATTTCTCCGATGGAGCTGAAACCGAACTAAATGCTACTAGCTAGGAACATATTTGGTACAACTTCAGCTCCAAGATTCGTAATAGATTTGGAGTTTGTTGTATGGTAAAATAAAGTTGTTCAAACTTTTATTTTTCGTCCAAATTAGAAAAATAGATTGTTAACTAAATACTTTCAATCCATCTATAACTTGAAATACATATACATAACTTTTGAAACTACATTTAACTTATCAGCTCAAAAAATTGTATATCTGGAGTTATGTCAAATAGAACCTAGATTGTCAGTTTTATAAAAAAGTAGATGGATGTGCCTCCAAAAAAATACGGAGTATATTAAAAGGGAAAATCTACTTTTACACAATTAATTTCAAAATTCTAAATATATTTTATATTTAAAGTTTTATCAAACAACCCCTTAATCTGACGACGTAATGGCACTAGTGGAAAGGGAGGGTTCATGCATATGATTGCGTTTTTTCCACGACCGAAAGTATTGACGCTGTGGATCATCCGTCGTTGACGGAGATGGCACATAGGAGAGTCAGTCAAGTGCCAAAACAGAGAACACACACGCCAAATTAATTGGCACTGCACCCATCTTTATATCTAGCTATATTTTTTTGTAAAATGAGAGAGGAGAGAAGGTCTTGCATGCAACGCGTGCATGGATAGACTGAGTTGTTGGCTAACCGCCGTGAGATATGTAGACATGTAACTATCTCAGTATCACAGCTAAATTAAAGGTGTTACTGTTACTTGACGATAATGTACTATTATTTAATCTAAATATTTTTCTCTAATTTAGTATTGACAACAACAATCTAATCTATTTAATGATCTATTTATATCTTACTAATTAGTAGATAAATTTGTGGTAATATATACTACTAGTGATCTAAAATTATGAATCTGCGTGCCCTAATAACATAACTATCTCAATAATTTAGGCATCCATATATATGATGTGTATGGTGTTTATGTATGTTTGTCATGGTTTTCCTTGCCTTGACGATGTCAAAGTATGTTCTAATTAACCATTGATTGATTGGGTTGGGTTAAGTTCCTAATTTGTATTACTCCCTCCGGTCATAAAATTAATTATTAATTTGTTTCAGAATTAATCCGTTCAGTTAACACAAGATAACTTGGACCACAAATTTTATTTTAAATATAGATTTTTGTCATGCCAAAAATGACACGACAAAGTTTGCATAAACAAAAATTTTATAACATTATATTATAGCTGTGCAACATTTTTTAAAATTTGTAAAAAATGAGAAGGTGTAACATTTTTTAAATTTGTGAAAAAATCGAGTAGTCAAAGCACGTGCTATTTTTTATTTAAAAAAAAATTGACTTTCTTTTGTGACCGGAGGAGAGGAGAGTGTGATGTAGTAATATCTTAGGGCCAAAATAAATGAAACGTGTGATGAAATGAGGTCGTGTTTCTTCTCCATGGAACAAGTCTAGATAAGAATAACCGGTCGTACGTGTCAAACTCTACCGGAGAATATCGAGCTAGGAAAATGCATGCATCGAGACTGGATGTGTGCATGTCACCGGTAAGAATCTAATGCAGACCACACACATGGTATTAACTTGTTTTGACCCATACCCATTTTTCTTGCCCTAAGCTAGATACCTATTTGACACATGTCTTATTGTCTTGATACTAGATGGACAAAGCACCAAGTCAAAATTGTACACACACCCACACCACCCCCATGATTTGCTCCCCGACCTTATTCTAGTTGTCGTACAATCAAGAGCGGAGCTAGACTAAAATAAATCGGATGTATTATAATACTAATAAATATAATGGTGGTGTATAAATGATAAAAATATAATAGTAATAACATAAAAAATTTTAAGACGGCCTAGGTGTCAATGCACCCCTTTGATTATTGTGACTGTGTATCGGCTTACAACCAAAGCTGTCATTGTGAATTTTATAGAAGGGAGAGGTTATTGAGACAAACTGTACATTAATGTGAACATTACATATAATCTAATACTGAAAGAAATTAAAAGTCTAAGTTTGGTCACTTTAACTCTGGCAAGCTATGGTTTGGTCACGCCTGGTACTTTAGTTAAAACAATTTAGTTTTCGTTCTTTAACTATTAATAAATCCGATTGAAATGCATGATATCAAAGCGGTTTTCTTGAGATTTTTTTCTCTACTTCACCTATGTTCCCCCAAAAACTTGAGCAATTTTATTTTGGAGTGACTAAATTTAGAATTTTCACGAAAACTAACTAATTGAAAAAGATTAAATTAGTCATATCCGTGCAAAAGAAAAGGTTAACTCCTCATCAACATAGGAATTTTCCGTGAGTTTTTCAGCAATTAGATTGTTTAATTTCCTGGAAATGAAAATCATGCAAAATTGACAGAGGCCTAATTAATTAAACTGCTCAGTACACGTTACACACGCATGTGTCGACATGAACAACTATATCTATACTACTTTAAAAGAAACTAGTAGTGGTGAATCTATCACCACCACTAGCTTCTTATTGGCACATAGACCCCTATTGTTAGTAAAATTTATATTACTTTTAAAATCAGTATATTATTTTTGAAATTGAATTACGATGAATGTTATTTTGTTATGTTTTAAGTTATTTATATCATTTGCATGTTATACTTTTAATGTTGTAATTTTTTTCCGTCGCAATGCATCGGCACTCAACTAGTATCTTGAAAATTTAACAGCTGCATGCGTCGATTGCGTACGTCCCTCTCCTTCTCCCTGTTCATATTCCATTTCAATATACCGGCATGTGTTAAAGCAAGGCTGCCGAACTCTCTTTCAACCCTTTGCACGGAAGCTGACAATCCAACCAAAGGTGTACTGATTAATTTGGTGTGGAAGTTTTCTACGAGTTTCTCGTCTAAAAATCTAAAAGTTTAACCACACATATTTCAATCCAGCAACTCAGAATCATAAAAACGATTCTTGAAGTATAAAATAAAATTTGTCCAGACCAAAATTTTACAGATTTACGATCTACTATAATTAAACCGTAACAATACAGTTAATTACTTGATAATTACTCATCATGACATATATCATCATGTCATATATGTATATTAGTGATATTATGAAAATCGATTTCATGGTATAAGCACTTATGACCTCTTCTTCTAATTCGTTTATTTTTTTAAACTAATAATAGTTTTCACATGTGCAGCTCAGAGTTCTAACTGTTTTTTTAATCTACGGCTAATTAATAAAAACACCTATCAGGTCGGCGTCGAAAGCTACGTACAGGGAAAGCCAGCTGCTAGCTGCGTGCAACGCCCTCAGCTCATCAATGGCTGCTAGATCGACAGGAGCTGATCGATATCGATCGATCAGTGCGTGCGTGCGTACGTTTCCCTCTTCTTCCCCCGTTTGCATGCGCAGCTGCCAATCGACCTCCGGTTGCTGTCAATGGCGGATGAGGAAGGTCGCCGTCGGTGCAGTCAGCAGGCAGCAGCCAAACGGCGGTGAAGCTAGCTAGCTAGCTCTAGCTGATGATCTTTTCTCGGCGGCGGCAGCAGGCGGGCGTCTCGGAAAGCGTTCTTGGCACGTCGCCCCGTCGTGGACGGTCGTTACAGCGGTTTTCCGTCGTGGCAAGCTTGTCCCTGAATTGTACCGGCGCGTGACCGCCTTTGCTTCTCGGAGGAGTTCATGGTGTAGGCTCCAAACGGGGGGTTTTGTCGCTAGCTGCACGTTGTGTGATGTGAGAGGTGCCATACATTGGTAGGGGTGTGGTTGTGTGGATCACCAGGGTGGTGTTGCCTAACTAGAAAGGTTTTGATCTGGTTTGCATTTGTGTTGATTAAGATAGGTGTGTGTACGTGGCTAACTGTGGCTTTGTTTCGCTGCTACCGAAATCATTTTTTATATGTGGCCAAATCGGAATGTGTACAATTATTTAGCTAGCCACATGTGATCTATGGTTGTATATGTTGTATTTCCTTAAGACCCGCCTCTTAACCAAACAGTATGTGAAAATATTTTTCACTGACAATAGATTAAGTCAAGCTAGGATAGATATATCATATTCACAATCATATATACATTAAAGTCTCATATTCCCTTTTGCATCTTAAGCATTGAACATATATTCATCACCTAAATCTAACTAGATCTTGAATCTCAATAGTAAATTATAGATATTGCTCGATATATCTTGTGAACCCATCATATATAGTCTTTCTTCAAAGGATCATACATTACTGATTGATGACACCACATAGTGATTTAACAAAATTTAGTACTCCGCTATGTTATGATCATTTAAAGGAAAACTATATATGATGAGTTAGCATGTATATATATCCTACAATATTTACAATTGGTTGTCCAACTTCTAGATCTAGTTAGATTTAATAGGCAAATATTCAATATATAAGATGAGAATGGAATGTGAAAGTTTTGCCAAGGACCAAGAAAATGAAGCGCATGGTGCTCGATGGTTATGAACTAAGGTTGAAGGAGTCACGTGTGGTCGTATGTGTGGCACGAAAGTGGCGGTGAAGCTTGAGAGAGAGAACTGATGGCGACCGAGAGACAACGGAGCACGAAGGTGACATGAAAACGGTGGCCAATAGAAAGGAGGAATGACGACAGAAGAGAGCTATCCAACACTTAGGGTTTTTTAGTCATGGAAGCGCCACTTAACCGGACGCGGGAGAGAGGTGGTGGGGAGGGAGCGGTGTAGGAGAGCTAGATAGGGGAGTTGAAGGGAACGGCACAGGAGATGAGTTGAGGGCGACTGGAGATCAAGTGGAGAGAGAGGGTGGGGTGGAGGGGAAAAGAGGAGGTGAACTAGGGTTTTTGTTTATATGTATCTATGTTAAACAGGTAAACGGGTATGAGTAGTCAATACTCATATATGTATCTGTTTATCTGTCAGGTATAAAATTAGAAATAAATTCGATCATAATAGGGTTTTTACCCGTGGTTAATCGGACATGATTGCCATCCCTATTTCTATTACAATTTGCCAGGCCAATTCATAAAAAATATTATTGCTTCAACCAAACAGTCTGATATTATATCTTGTTACTTCTTAAAATTGATTAATTAAAATACCTTACAAATAGTTAATATTGTGTAATTAATTTAAAATTGATTAATTAAAATATAATCCCTTACAAATAGTTAATATCGTGTAATTAATGGTACTAATCTCAGTATATAAGACAATTCTGGGTTACATGCTGCTGTCTACCTCACGGTGATGCAGGAAGATAATCATAATTAGACGATCACGACATGAGATTTATTATTATATCTTCGAAACCACAGAGACACAGCTGTTAAACCGATGCAGAGAAAACGAAAACCTAATTACCATGTACCTATAAATGTTAGCGTCACGAAATTAAGATTCATTCATGCTCATGATCATCATTTCAAACTTATTGGCATTCTCTTATACAAACATGCATGTACTTAATTAAGTTACAGTAAGGACCTGTGTTTAGGGACCGAATTAAATTTTTAAGAAACACTCAGTGGTGAGTCTCTAACATGTAAGAAGAATCTGAAGAATATATTGTTTACCAGCTTTTAGATATTAGTTTGTTTCAAAATTATGTAACTGTTGAGCTTTTTTAATTGGGAGAAAAAACTAAACTATTTGGAGGAGCTGGAAATTCTAAAAGTAACCGCACAACAGGTAGCAGCTCTCCCAAATTCCTATCGGAAAAAAAATCACTAGTCGATAATTTCTCAAGTCGTATCATGAAAATTAGCACGCATTTTGATTTAGAGGACATCATGTAAAATGAAACTAACTCTACATGAGGAAATTATTTATTTCCGTTTGCCATCCATTTTGGAGTCGGAGGTAAATGCATGCACAAGGCAATCATGTATCGTACTAGGAGAGGGAGAGGAACAAAAACGGCAGCTCGTACGCTGTCAAATTCTACCCATTTTGGGAACGAAATGCCATCCGATTTCTATCGTGGAGAAAAGGGCTCTGAGCTCTGATGCCTGTCCCTTTTGCTAGCTCTCTCAGGGATAAAAAGGCAAGGACCACACAGCAACTGCTGTAAGGCAGCCACACAAAGCTGCAAAAACACTGAACCACCATCAATTATGAAAAATTTAATGGTTTGTCACTTTTAAGATAATTTTTGATTATGTTGTTACTATGTGATAATGATTCGTGAGACCATATATATAATAACATGTTGGTCAGGGATGTAAAAAATCAAAATTACTTCTTGACAGTGGCAAATTAGTAAATCTCTCATTCTTATTTTCTTTATAAAAATCAAACACTTGAGCATTTTCTAATGTAATGCCTTGTTCACAATAAATAACTTGAAGTCTTGAAAGAAAAATGTATTGAAGTTTTACAAGATAGTAGGCTTGAATATATAAAAACATATAAGAAAAGCCAACAAATGTTAATTTAGGGAACAACCATAAATAAATTGGCACTGAGCTTATTTTTTCCTTTGAAATAAATTGCAAAGGTTTCTTATTTCAAGGGTAAAACCTATGCACCTTCTAACCATCACAATTAATAAATGTAATTATCTATCGCCCAACGCTCACGATCGATCTACTAACTATGACAATTATTTTCACGATCGATCTACTAACTATGACAATTATTTTGTGTATGTTGTCATGTAGCTCTCCGACTCCTATTTAACATCCCCTTCCTCACGTCTTCAGTTGCAAGACCGCCCCACTTCTTCACGACTTCAGTCGCAATACCACCCTCCTTCTTCACGACTTCAATCCCAAGACCACCCCACTTCTTCGTGACTTTTGCAAGACCTCGTAGGATGGAGGGCTTATCCCCTCCTCCCACACATCATTTCTTTCTATATCAATTTTCCACTCCATCTGTTTTGCATAAGTTTTTCTCATGGAGTTCAATCTCTCCTTATTTTCTTTTATTTTTCTGTTTTCAATACTATGGGAAAACCCTTTGCATTTCCATGGAAATACTCAATTGTATCAACAAATCATTAGAATAGCAAATTCATCAAGCTTTCTAGCTAGGCAACCTTTGTCTATATAGAATAGAAGTATCATCTTCTAACAACACCCTCCTATTTCGACTCCATCATGATCTAGTTTTACTCCAGTTTTACTTGAATTTATCTCAGACACAATCCAAAGAAACCACATAATCAGGCTCATTGCTTAGTTTGCACCATATGGAAATGAAGGTTTCAAGTTAATATGGTATTTTACCATGACTTTTGAGTTAGGAGTTGTACAAGATGATTTGAGGTAATTTCAAAGCTTATTGCTCATATTTTTGCCCTTTCTTTCTTAGTTAAGACAATAAAGCTTTACAATTTGCACAAACAAAAAATATAACAAAATAAAAACTCCATTCATGTTCTTTTTAAAATTAATGCATTAAAAACAAATCAATCATATGTCATTTGTTGTTGGGTCAAAACCAATTTTCAATTCATTAATGAAAGATATCCAACAATAGAAAAATATCAATTCATTAATGAAAGATATGAATTTGTGATATAGAAGATGCAATTAGTAAACACACACCTCATATTTTTCAATACATTTATAGTAGCTAAATATGTAATCCGACAAATACCTACCTATTTTATCACTAATAATACTACATAAAGATAAAATACATCCAATATACACATATCTAAATACACCTTGATAGTTGAAGATGTGATCCAACAAATACCCACATATTATATCTTCAACATTAATAAATACATATGAAATCATGCTTACTTACATTATTACCTACATCTCTTGAAAACCACCTAGTCAAATATACTATGCAACAAAATACAATCGAAATGTATCTCCAATATACACATCTCTAAACACATTGATAGCTGAAGATGCAATCCAACAAAAATATCTACTTGTTGTATCTTCAGCATTAATAGGTACATATGAAATCATATGTACCCACATTACCTACATCTCTTAAAAATCATATCAAGTCAAAAAATACTATGCAACAAAATACAATTGAGATGTACCTCCAATATACACAGTTGTAAACACACATTGATAGTTGAAGATGTGATCCAACAAATACCCACATGTTGTATCTCCATCATTAATATATACATACAAAATCATACATACTCATATTACCTACATCTCTTAAAAACCATCTAGTCAAAAATATTGTCCAATAAAATACAATCTAGATGTACCTCCAATATACACATCTCTAAACACAATTTGATATCTGAAGATACGATCCAGCAAATACCTACCTATTGTATCTCCAGCATTAATAGATACATAAAAATCATACATACTCACATTACCCACGTCTCTTAAAAACCATCTAGTCAAAGATAATATCCAACAAAATACAATCTAGATGTAACTTCAATATACACATCTCGAAACATGTTTTGATAGCCGAAGATGCGATCCAACAAATACCCACCTATTGTATCTCTAACATTAATACGTACATCTCTTAAAACCATCTGGTCAAATATACTATCCAACAAGATACAATCGAGATGTACATCTAATATACATAGCTGTAAACATGTATTGATAGCTGAAGATGTGATCCAACAAATACCCACCTATTGTATCTCCAACATTAATAAATACATATGAAATCATGCTTACTTACATTATTACCTACATCTCTTTAAAAATATATGGTCAAATATACTATCCAACAAAATACAATCGAGATGTACATCCAATATACATAGCTGTAAACATGTATTGATAGCTAAAGATGTGATCCAACAAATACCCATCTATTGTATCTCCAACATTAATAGATGCATATGAAATACTATCCGGCAAAATACAATCGAGATGTACCTCCAATATACACAGTTATAAACATGCATTGATAGTTGAAGATACGATCCAACAAATACCCACCTATTGTATCTCCAGCATTAATAGATGCATATAAAATCATATGATCTCATATGACCTACATCTCTTAAAAACCATATAGTCAAAGATATTGTCCAACAAAATACAATCCAGATATATCTCCAATATACACATCTCTAAACACGTTTTGATAGCTAAAAATATGATCCAACAAATACCCACCTATATATTGTATCTCTAGCATTAATATCTACATCTCTTAAAAACCCTCTGGTCAAAGATATGATCTAACATTAATAGGTAAAAATAAAATCATAGGTATACATGACATATATCTCTAACATTAATATCGTCACCATGAATAGATGATCCTACAACATTAATAGACAAAAATAAAATCACAGATATACATGTCATATATCTCTAACATTAATATCACAACCATTAATAGATGATCCTACTGAGTGCACATCTCTTGTGTGCATCTTTGTGATTGGTATTGTTGGATTTAGGCAAAACTATGGTTAGATCAGTGGTATAAAAAGGGGTAGAGGGTTGGCCTCCCCCTTCATCAAGCACCTCTCTCACCTCTCTCAAGGTTGGAGTTTAACATTAGAATACAAAAACAGCAGGAGGAGAGAAGGAAAGGAAAGAAATCTAGAGAGAGAAAACCAGAGTTGGCAATAGAAACATCTCTCTCTTCCTCTGTGTTCCCAATCTGCAGCGCGAGGCGGAGCCCGGAGGAGAGGAGGTAGGCGTGCGCGGCCGGCTGGCCGGCGAGATGGCCCGTGGGCGCGGTGTGGGCGGCTTCCTCGCCTTGCCGACCACTCCCTAGCCTCGTCGTCGTCACCTGTGCGCGGCTCGCGGCGGCCGGGCGAGAAGGCTTGGAGGTGCGAGTGCGACGGCGCCCCTGGCCTCCTTCCACCCGCCTCCGTCTCGAGGTACGAATCGGATTGCGGCTCTTGTTTCTATGAAAGATTAAATTTTTTGGGGGTTCGGATGAATCGCCGTGAGCCGCGCGTTAGGTCCGCCCGTGCTTCTCGGGAGCGGACAGATTTTCTTGGGTCTATTTGATGCAGGGATTAGATTGTGTAGATCTTGTTGATGAAACGCTTGCTGTTATTTGCGTTTTTTAGCGCTGATCGTTATGTGCTCTCGTTGCAGATTGGATCCTTAATTTAGGGGAAAAGAAGGGGAGTTTGTAGGAATCATCCTGTTGGGTTTTCCTTGCTGCCGGAAGATCCATCCGGAGTTTTGGTTTGTTGTTGCTGAGAAGTTTGAAGGGTTGGTTGGTCATGTTGGGGGACCAGCGCATGAAATTCCCGCTAGGGTCAGCGAGCTCATCAAGCTCTGCGCCAGCCTCGGCGCCCTCTGAGGAGTTTGTTTCCAGAAGCCGGAAGCTTGCACTTGAGAGCTTGGGGGCAGGGGCGCTGAAGGGAGAACGGATGGAGGAGGAGGAGGAGCTGGTGAACCGTCGCAGCAAGAAGAATAAGGTTTACAGTGCTTTGGAGAATCCTGAAACCAAAATTTGGGACTCCCAAATGCAGGATGCTGATCAGAACAGTGAAGCCAACACTAGTGAGCTCATAGGGGTGATCGGGCGGGAACTGTCCATTACCTGCCTGCTCCATACTCCCCGGTCTTACTATGGCATCACAGCATGCCTTAACCGGTCCTTCTGCTCCCTTATGAGTTCTGAGCAACTCTATAGATTGCGCAGGGAGGCGGGCATTGTTGAGCACATGATCTACTGCTCATGCAATGTGCTTGAGTGGGATGGTTTTGATCCATGTCGCCGAAGGTGGTTCAGCATCCCTTCCATGCCTCCCATAGAGTGCTTCACGCTTGCTGATAAGGAGTCACTTGCTGTGGGCACCAATATCCTTGTTTTTGGAAAGAAAGTGGAGGCCCATGTTGTACTGAGGTATAGCCTCCTAAGTAACTCTTGGACAACAGGAGATATGATGAACTCGCCCAGGTGCTTGTTTGGCTCAGCAAGCTTTGGTGAGAAGGCAATAGTAGCTGGTGGCATTGGTGATAATGGTACATTGAGCTCTGCTGAGCTGTATGATTCTGAAATGCAGACATGGACCACTCTTCCAAGCATGAATAGGGCACGGAAGATGTGTTCCGGTTTCTTCATGGATGGTAAATTCTATGTCATTGGCGGGAAAGCTGACAACAACAATGAGATCCTTAATTGTGGTGATGAGTATGATTTGGAGAAGGGTACCTGGCGTTTGATCCCGTATATGGCACGTGGCCTTAATGGTGGTAGTGGTGCTCCACCACTTGTTGCTGTTGTGAATAATGAACTTTATGCTGCTGATTATGCAGAGAGGAAGGTGAAGAAATATGACAAGGTTAATAATGCTTGGAACCCACTTGGGTCATTACCTGAGAGGTATACAACAGTTAATGGCTGGGGTTTGGCGTTTCGTGGTTGTGGAGATAAGCTCATTGTGATTGGTGGAATGAGTGCGCCTGGTGGTGGGGTGATTGAAATTTGTTCATGGGTACCCAATAATGGACAACCAGATTGGGAAATCATTGGCAGCCGCCGTTCCGGAAGCTTTGTGTACAACTGTGCTGTGATGAGCTGTTGACATACCAGGGCTATTACATCATTCACTGTACATCTTGACTAAAAGGAAGGATAAAAGAGGCAAAATCTTCTGAGCTTGTTTAGTGATTCTGCTCGATGGGTAATTTCTGCCTTCTCTGGCATTTTAGGCTGAGCTGAAGATTGGGTAGAACTTTCTCATGTAGCTTATTACTTGCTTATGTCTAATCTCTTCATTTTAATTCCATTTGGAGGGCCTGCAAGTGATTTCCAGAAAATGGGACATGCAGCGCAGCATTAGATTAATAATTTGGTGCAACCTTAAACATTTTGATCTGCCTTGGATACCTTCTTGAAAGTTTTTTAGCTCCAGAGAGTAGCTTACATTGGCAAACCATTTGCCCATAGATTGTAAGAAATAAAGGAAGAAAGAAATATGCCTTGTTGACAACTGTTGTCTTTTTTCTTTGGCTTTTCTTGGTTCTGTGACTGGTGATCATTGTGAATTTCTTATTTATTTATGCAATTGATTTGTTAGATGTATTGAGTGATGATTTCCCATTGACTGCCTAACTATCGTGTATGATATGTTGACTCTGTTCCTGTTTCATTTCCTGAGGTGAAAAGGTCTTTATTGGTCCTTCGAAACCTAACATTCTAATTTTGGAACACACGAATGCCTTAGGAGGTTAAACTGATATTCTGAACTTGTTCGATGATCTTATTTTCTGTGTAGTTTGGCTGGACTGAGGTGCAACTCTCTAGTCCTTTCAATAAAGGTTTTGGATTGTCAAAATATTTGCAGCAATAGCAGTATATATTACATGGTGCCACTTCACTCTTGGGTTGTTAACATGCTCGAGTTTGGAATCCAGTGTGTTTCTTCACTGTCGCTAACATTTCATCATGTTCCGCTGTCAATAATACGCTTCGTCCCTACCTCATGTACAAATGCGATATATATGAAACTATGAACCAAATATTCAGTTTCTATGAGTAATCAGTTTGAGAAAAGTGTTTTAGTTAAGGGCGTAATAATCAGGAGTGAGTTATTTATTTTGTTGAGTTATGTGCCTAAAATGGGAACTAAATATAATGTGAGAAATATGTATGTCCTAGATAGGGGATCAAGCATGCATATTTTTCTCATCTATTCAAGAGCACACTAAAGAGGTGTTGGTCGACATTTTTGTTGTCCAACGAGTTCCCAGGTGACCAGATTACTCGGAATCTTATAGGACAACACTCTTCTAAAGTACATCAGTAGTATGTGCCTGGAGGATGACAACATATAAGTACTCTTCCATATTAACTCAATATTACATGTTGTAACTACTGAACAGATACAATAATTGATTACTGTAACAATTGAGGAAGAAGATTATGTTCATTTTTTCAATAATAACTGTCTCATAGTCCTTTGTCATTTGCAAACAGTAAGTGCACTGATCACCCTCTGCTGCCAACGGGAGCATTTTATTTGAGGTTCATCATGCTTGTGTGTATCAGAAATAGCTTAAAAATTATTAACATGCTTTTTTAACAACAGTTTGTGCCTTTGTAGGACAAATTTATTAGACGATTAAGCTTATGTATTTCTTTGCCATTGCTCGCTTGAAGTAACAATCCTATTTGGCAGTATCTGTGCATCTTTGTTTTCTCCTTTTTGTTCGTTCATATATACCACGGGTGCTTTGTGGTAATGTGAGAGATTCTTTTGAGGAAAGACATTAGGGAATAAATTCGTCATGTCTGCCTGGCTAATTTTCTAGTTATTCTTTTTTCTCTACTCTCTAGGGGCTAGTTATATAAGTCATTGGCCACAGTATATTTATAAATACTTAACACCTATGTGCATCAGCCTGCTTAAATGCAAGGTTGCCCAATTTTTTTCGTAGGACTTGTCATGCTTATGGAAAAAACCTTTGTAATGCTGACAACTGACAAGCATATCTAACACTTTAAGCTATCGATGAGAGCTTTGAGTCAGATGTCATATGCAGAGCATGTGATGAGTGATTAAGTAGTGTGTGGACTGCAGTATTCGGTGTAACCAGATTAGCAGAAGGATTTATTGCAAGTGTTATGGCATGACCCTGACTAACAAGGTTTGCATGAACAGAAGAGGAAAGAAATATAGTTATCTCCCTTTATTGATTTATTTCATGTTCTGGTCACTCTGATGCCTAGAGAATACAGATAAGATGCACAAATAACCATTATTTTTGCGGATGTCATGCAGTTGTTTATCTACACAGTTCAAAAACCACTGTTAAATCTTGGTTCTGTCCTGTCAGAAGCAGGTTTTGTGTATCTCAAAAATATAATTTCCTCTTTAGTCTTTATAAGTGAAGTTATATTCTGAGATAGCATTAAATCTTCATATTGTAAAAAAAAATACTTCACTACAATCAACTGAGGTGCATCTCAGTTTTCAGTTGCTCTGTATCCTAATAAGTTACTCCTATTTGGAGCTCAGATATCACCCCTTTCCTTGGTTAGATGGACATGCCTTCTACAACATATGTTGAAGTAAAAATCATGAAAAAGCATCTGATGTTTGCTTCGTGTTTCTGACATCACTAGATTAGTATATGATTACCACTTGACATAATATTTTCTTTGTTTATGTTCCTGCTCCAGAGATCCTTCTATAAATATTTTTAATTATCCCTTTTCACATGGTGCTGGTTGCATTGTTTCATGACATTTCTTTATTTGTACATACATGACAAGTAGTAGACCACTTATTCCTCTCTTGTGATGTCCGATATCAAACACTCTTGGCAGATTTCGAGTTTGCATTGCCCGTTGAGACTATTAAGATGTATGGTTTTATGTTTGCTGGACTAAAATACTGCTAATATGTTCTATCAGATTGGCTTATCTTCAACCAGAATAAACATGATATGATTATGTAAAAACCAAATTAATTCAAAATATACATGCATTATAGTACAATTCATCATGTTAGCTTATAGTAGAGAGGAATATGTCATTTTTGTAGTAGTATTTCTTTGCATCATTACTGCGAGGGGAGTACTTTCATTTAAAACGATGGAAAACACTTGGTTGTTCAAAGCAATTCAGTACAAAGCTTGGATCCATGGGTTTGGTAGTGATAGTGGCATTTCTTGGAGATGATAATTCCTCGTTTGGTTGAGTTTAGTTATGTAGCTCAAAATTTGTACATCCCTTTACCTGTAGAATTTTCCTAGTAAGCATTTATATTGTACTTAAAAATCACTAATGATATTTTATGATGATATTTAGCATATATCATTCACTTGTCATACTTTGTTTTGTGGCTTGCAATCCTAAAATATCATTCTAGTTCCTATATATTTTAGATTCTAGTGAATTTTGCACCTTTTTAGTTATGGACAATGGAGTAAGGTAATCCATGCCCCTATTCAAAAAATTGCATTGGACCTGCATGCATTTCGTTAATTTGCAGACTTGCTGGCCAACACATCAATTACTGTTTTCCATCATACTCCTATATCTTCTTATGTGGTCAATAATGCTGACATGAGCTCATTAAAGGTGTGAAAATGCCAAGTTTGAAGTATAGACAAGTATCTTTAGAGTCTTAGACTCTTGGTTTTGTATAATTCACCAAAACTACTCATCTGAGCTATCAGCAGTTTTCAAACCTATGATTACTTTACCAGTAGCTTTTTGTCCAAATATAGGTCAATCTGTCATTGGATTTTTAGCATTTTATTAGAGCCACAAACAATTTGATATTGCCAAATTGTCGACATATGTGCTTCTTTTAGCTTTTGAATCCAATTACATTTTTCTCCTTTTCATATTTTCTTTTGAAGCCTCATAACAGTATTTGCATTTGCTTTTGGTATTTATATATGCTATTGTGGTATTTTTGGTATGACATCAAACAGAAGCACTACAAATATATGTCTCCCATTCTTCAAACAAAGTATTTGTGAAGTAGTTGCCTAGTTGGTTTTCATTTGTCTGTTCAACCATCAAAGCAACTTCTAGAATGTAAAGTTGATGTTGGTGTTCTTGCATTGGGGGCAATAACACTGCTTTATGTCTTCATTCATGAAGTGCCTTCTTTACTAGGATAATTTCAGTGGAGAACAAATTAAAGCATGGAAGAAGCATAAGGAATTGTGCTGGGAAGACTTTTTCTTGGTGCTTCACCTGGAGAACCAAGAAAAGCAGAAGCAGAAAGCACAAGCAATCAAACAAATGGTGTTACTCAGAAGTGCAACAAGTCTCTGAGAATAGAATCAATTTCTTTCCCATTAATGGAGATATTTTTAATTATATTTAAATTTTTTATTTTCAATATCTGATTATGCCAGTGAATCCTCATTCCCTTCATATGTGCTGCAGGATTCGATTTTGGTAGAATCTTCAACAGAACCATTCCATTAGCTGCATTTGTCTTGATGGTAGCTACATGATGATGAAAGTTCCAATATCAAAGATCAAAATTTCAACACAATAAACTATCTATATGCAGGAGATCAACGGTGGTATGTAAAAGCTTCTCGTTTACTTGATTCAAAGACAATTTAGATACAGTTTTATGATGTAACTCTGTCATGTGGCATTTTAGAAATTCCCTCCAAAGGAAGCTGGGAGCATAAAGTTAATGCTATGGAATTTGTCCTGCCCTATATTGTTCTGATACGTGCCTACTTGAAGCATAAAGTTGCTAATGTCACTGCTTTATGGGCATGATGTGTCTATTTTTTGTTGTTATGAAGTCCAATGATGTGTTCTCTCCCTATCAATTTGCACAGGTCACAGCCCACAAGATTAGATAAGATTAGATGCAACACACTCAGCTGAAGGACTTGTGAATTGTTTTTATGGACATTGCACTAGCTGTTGAGAAGACAAAGCATTACCGAACATGTCAATCCCAACTGAACTATATGCAAGTGAATGCACCTCAAGCTTGTCTCCGCGCTATAGATTTCTTCACTTCACTTGCCATTTGCTGGCCGAGGCCAAAGGCGATGCTGGTGGAGACGTGTAAGTTCTTTTTGAGGCTTACTATTTTCTTGGTGTTGTCATGTCCAGAAAATGCATACGGTAACTTACCGAACATTAACTGTTGAAAAATGGTACTTTTGCATTAGCGCTAATCACAAGTTGGCAGAATCGTGGCATCTTCTCCTTTTTGCAGTTCCCTCACTTGTGGTCCATAACAGAGTGCTCAATTCGCATGCAAACTAATAAAGTACATATGTACATGGTGAGGTATACCCTGTAGTTTTTCAGGTGTCCCTTGGTGTTTGTAGTTCCTTTTTCCTTTTGAGAGTCCTTGGCCTTCATAGTTGTA
This sequence comes from Zizania latifolia, assembly GCA_000418225.1. NCBI lineage: Eukaryota > Viridiplantae > Streptophyta > Magnoliopsida > Poales > Poaceae > Zizania > Zizania latifolia. The sequence continues at coordinate 274,507 of KE372868.1, read as the reverse complement.
TTTTTGTTCATTGTATCTAGCAAATTTAAGTTATGCCATGCCATCTTATCATCAATTGATCTGCTTCTATCTGCGATAATGTTACATTTACAGACTTGCACATAAATCAAGATGTATATTTCTCCTCTTGCCCTATAAATGTCATACAACTTGCCTTTGTTGACCTTGGCACGCTCCACCTATTCAAAGAACTTCCAAAATTGATATTCCTCGTTTCCATCTATGTCCATCCAACATTCCTAGAACATGTTTCTAGTTTTTAATAACTGGGATCTTTTTTACTCGGAGACCTCTGGCCAAGGTGACATTCTTGCCATTACTCATATGTGTGTTTGGCCCACATCATAATATATATATACCCATTTTTCTTGAGGGAATTATAAGTCTGTACGATTCCAGCCTATATAATAATAACACTCATTCAAGTATTCTTTTAGGAGCATATGGGGCATAGTACCTATTCATTTGACAACACTTAATATATGTGATTTCAGATGAAGATGGTGACAGGCGGCAACTTCATAATTTCCTGATCACTAGTTCTAACGAGTGAGTCCTACAAGACCAAAAAATAATTCTCGTCTTCTCGATAGTGTTTAAGGCCATATTTTTTATTGCCTACCCTATCTTATTGAACACTGATGTTCCTGAAGAAGTTTTATGGATTTTAAGACCAACTGACCAAGCTCAAAATTTTGAACAGGGACATGTTTTGCAGATAAGTTCATGGTGTTTACTCATAGCATTGCTCTGAGCAAGATTTTGCATGGACAATGTGGTTTTCGCAAAAGACAAACCCATCCTCACTTCATGTAGTTGGCTAAGAAAAAAAAAAGGAGATGCTGACATGGGCATGAGTTCTGTGAGAGGTACCATCTCACCTGTGCTGTCCTGTCCAAAAAGAAGAAAAGAAAAGGGGGAGAAGAAGAAATGGACGATCATGAGGCCGTCCATGTCATGAGATTCACAACAAGAAGGATCACCAAACTTTTCCTGTTGGAAAATGATATATGCTTCAGCAGCATTGGCAGTGGATGTGTAGCAAGTTGGCAAATGGCATGCATAGTGGCGTCTTGGCACCTTTTGCAGTTATCCTGTTTGTATCGTATATCTAGATTCTTACATCAGATTACGAAACTCTTAGCTATAAAACCTAAAAATAAACTAAACGCAAAAGCAAGCTAAGAAATATCTGCTTCTCTGGTTTTTCACCAATTTTTCACCAAGTCCTCTCTAAACAGGTCATAGTGTGTTAGTATACCGTAATTTTGTATATTTTCTTCCCAGGATTCACAAAACGAATCCTTGATAGCAATGAAGTGGTTTACTGTTGTTGGAATGCATGAAAAGGAGTTATTTTTTCTGAACACGGCAACCTCAGTAATGTTTAGAAGCTTGGACCTGCCTCCATTATTGAGACAGTTGTAGGAGCGAAACTCAATAATAGCAGATGTCGTTCGAAAAGACAATTTTGAGTTAAGAGATGTTTGGTGATTAATAGGATTTGGATCGTTTGGTCTGAAGATAAAGTCTACATGTCAATGCCACCCCTTGCTGCTACAGCTTATTAACTAAACCATAATCTATAGTGCAACAGCAAGCAAGAAATCCAGACTAATCAGCTGAAATTTATCACAACTTCAAGCACATGGGTACTTTTAGAAAGATCATAAAACCACATTAATCATAAAATGCAATGTCTATGCTGAAAACAAAAACATATAAACACCATACCAAAATTAAACATCTCCAAACAATTTTAACTCAAACTACCAAACATAGTGCGAGATGACATAAATGATAAATCCTACTGATTCTGAAGGGCAGCCAGCTGAAATTCTAAAACCCTAAGGCAGGCAGCAAGCTGCAGACTTCGGTCTCAGTTACTCAGCAACAACTAGTCACAGCTTCTTTTCTTATTCCTCATCTTCTTCCTCACCATCACCACCGCCGCCACTTGCCTTCTTCTGGTTCTTCCTCTTCACCCTACCAGCCAGGCCTCCACCGAATGGGCTTGTCAGTGAGAAGTCAATGTGCTTCTCAGACTCAACCCTCACCATGAACGACGGGATGTTGACAATTTGCCTGCCAACCCTGCACAGTGATATCAAAAGTTTAATGATTGATCTTCAGAAAGGACATCAACTCAGCAATATCAAGTATTCACGATAGCAGCCATCATGCTAGCATTATGGCATCATAGACATCTAAACAGGTATTTTTTTTACAGGGCAATACAGTTACAAAATTGTTGCATAAATAGCTTAACCATCATGTGACATTGCCACGTGTTCTCATCACTAAACTACTATATTAATAATGCTGCCAGTACATAATTACCAGACTACATTAAGTGGAGTATGCAAAATTGTCTGTTCAAAGTTTAAACATCAGAGTTAACATATACACTTAACAGTGTTAGAAAAATCGGTGATCGGTAGCTGATAGGCCAACCACTGAGTAGGGATTAATCGGTTAATCGAAGATTAACTGAATTAATCGGTCGATCAATTAATCGGTCAAAGAAATAGTTAAATAATATATTAGGGTGCAGAGAAATCTCTACCTGCCTGTTTTTATATCTTTTTCTATGCATCTCTCGTTCAGTCATTTGCCCACTGCCCGAGCTGCCCACTGCCCACCTTTTTCGTTTGTCTGCATGTGCTGCCCACTGCCCGTACTAGCAACTGCATGTGCTGCCCGACTGCCCGTGCTCTCTTTATCTCATTTAGCTGCCGCTGCCCAAGTGCCCATGCTATCCTCTCTCATCTCTCTCAGACTTCCTCTTCGTTCTCCCTTTTTCTCCACTGAACAGCAGGCTCCGGCGGCAGCTTCTGGAGGGCGGCTTCAGCAACGCGAGGCCGGCGCGGGCGCACTGGTCGGCACGGATCCAGTGGCGACGGCGGCGTGGATCCGGCTACGGCGACGCGGATCTGGCGACGGCGACACGGATCTAGACCGAGCGGCGTGGGCGATTAAGTGGTGGAGGGCCGATTAATCGGGTTGACCGCCGATTAATCAGTTTGACCAGCTGATTAATCGCCCCATCGATTAATGCGCCAATTAGGGTGTAAATTAACTGCAGAGCTACCGAGCACCATTTAATCAGCTGATTAGTCGGCTAATCGGCCGATTTTTTCATCAGTGACACTTAACAGGACCGACAGTCTAATACTAATATGAAATCGTAGTTGGGTATGTATTTGCACCTCCAACAACATTGTAGCAAGAACTATGATGGAGAAATACAGTCAAGGATTACTAGGACAGGGTGATACAGCTACTATGACGCTACAGCACAAGAATAAAAAAAATTCCATGCTTGGAACTAAAGAAAAGAACATATTGAGTCATGGAAATCATAATACAAAATTTAGAGCTCTAGATTTGCAGGACAAGAGATACAACTTAATAGTTAAAGCAACATACCTGATGTGACGTTGCCTGATAAGGACACGAGCATGGTGGATGGACTTGGCCATGCCAGCCTTGAAGACAAGAGTCTGGAGACGCCTTGCCAGGAAGTTCTCCACAGTAAGGGCAAGGACATAATCAAGCTTGTTCTGCCCATCAGCAAGGAGCCCGTAGCGGTTCATGCGGCGAAGCAGTGCCTCACCCTCAAAGATACGGCGTGGGTTCTTTTCATCAAGCGTAAGCAGGTGCCTTGCATTGTTACGAATACGGCTCAAAGCATACTGAACCCGCCACAGCTCCCGCTTGCACCTCAGTCCATACTCACCCACTAGCTTCAGCTCAGCATCAAGGCGCTCCTTCTCATAAGGGCGCCGTGGTTTCTTGAATGTTTTGCCATCTGCAATGGGGAGCATTATAGAGAAAATTGCTTGTAAGACATAGTGGAGAACAAAGCCACTACAGATTAAGTTGTTTATTAAGAAACCAAATAATAACATAGAAAGAGGTTTAATAGTTATTCCTTACATCCTGACCCTAAAAAATAGAAATCAACCACACACAACCAAGAAATACAGAAAGTGGCTCTGTAAAACAATCTTCTTAAAACAATACAAATAAAAAAACAACTAGAATAAATGTTGAGATTATGTCCAATGTGACAATAATCAAATCAATAACAGTAAGGATCTTGTGTAGATACTAAGAATACCAAATTTGCTAATGAGATCATAACTTTATCTGATTAACACATAAACAGCTTAGCACACCAGCCTAGTTTCATTGTGCTATCCCTGGTCCCATATATCATCCACTACTACCGCATCCCTAAATTATCTGTCTTACTGCTAGAGGAAATTTGGATTTATGACCTGAAGTACAATGGTTCAAAGATCTCATCTGGAACTAATATGCAATATTTAAGAAAAAGATCGATATACAATTCTATGGCTAAACATACACACAATGTTACTACATCTTATACATAATTTTTAAAACTTAGCAAGTAAAGTTCTGTATTTTCATAGCAGTGCTTCATTTTCATGACAAATTCACATGCATATGGATAGTTTCATGCCATCAAAATGTGTGGTCAAACACATAATTCGTAAGAACAACACTCCTGTCAATATATATCATATTTCCACCCTGAAGCAAACATAGCTCTAAATTATCAAATGCCAAAAGTAGAGACATCCTCAGTACTACTGAACATGCAGTCTAGCACCCTAACGTCCAAACAAGCTCTGCATACCTCCAAATTAAATCCGCACCGCATAAGTTTCGACTAGAAAATGCGCAGTCAGTCGAAATTAGGTTCCATGGTTACGATGCCAAGAGCGAGGAACCAATCTTTCTACAGGAACTCATAGCGTTGATCCGGATCCAACGTGGTAGCAATGAGAATATGAACAGACACAGGAACAGACCGTCGAGGCGTCGTCGCGGCAAATTTTGCTCCAGATCATCTTGACAACCGAACCAACCATCGCCTCATCACCGCGCCGCGCACGCTAATCAACTCACGCACCAAACCAAACAATGAAAAAAAGAAAGATCTACCGCTGCGCGGTTGCGCCAAATCACACTACAGACAAGAACCAATCAAGATGACGAAGAGAGACCAACTAAAGCGCCGGCCTTTGACATGAGAGAGAGAGAGACGGAGCACGTACAGTTGCGGTAGAAGCTGACGTGAACCATCGTCGGGGCACTGTCTCGCCGCCGCCGCCGCCGCCGCCGATTTCTGAAGCTTGGTTTCCCGAGTGCTGCGGCGGCGAGGAGGGAAGAGGAGAGCGATTTTATACGGCGGCGGCGAGAGGAAACCCTAGGGCCTAGGTCTCGTAAGGATGGGCCGAAATTCGCTGGCCTGTACAGGAGGAAGGGACGTTATTGAGCCCAATCCCGGCCCATCCAAACAAGGCATTAATGGGCCGGAATTTAGGCCAATACAAAGGCCTTAATGGGCCTACGGTCCACTGTCTAACGGGCCGGGCCGGGCCGGCCGCGTTGCAGCATTTACACTTCTCCAATAATCGTGCAGCTACACAACCTTCTCTCTTATTCCTTTTGTTCTCTCTTTTTTTCACAATAAATTCACCCAAAGGAGTTTTTATTTTTTTTATTCAGAAGCATGAGAAAACGGCATTCAGAAAACCAGACAGGATTGGGATGCACTGATGATAATTGATATTGTCTGAAGTCTGCCAACTAAGTATGGTTTACTACTTCAGAACACAGCACCATTTCAGCACCACCAACCCACATTGCAGATTTCTACATTACTCATCTACTGGTAAATATTGGAGAAATATGTTACATGAAGACAGGTCAGAGAGATCCACAAGGGGCAAATTGGGACAAGGAGTTGAGCTGCATTTCCATGCTTGATGATGAAATGGCTCCTAGAGACTGCTAACTAATCAAAGACTCTACACCGGGCTGCTTTTCGGCCTGTACAAGAAATGCAATGATCAAGTTAGTTGTGGACATGATCAAGACTACAGAATGGATAAGGTGATTTCAGGGCTTGCCTGACTAGAGGGCTCTAGATCCAGTAACTATTCTCATCCTCAAAGATCATAAAGGTGCTGCCCCATGAGCTATGTTCGGGATACGAGCTGTGATAATCAGAGGCTGGATGCCAGTCACTGTTGGAGGCCTTGAACTCCTTGTCAGGCTGAGGCTCCACCTCGGCGAATGTCACACGCTTGTTGCTCTTTGGTTTAAGTTCATTTGAATCTTTTAGCGACCCTTGTTCTTTTGAGTCTTTCAGTGCCCTTTTCAGTTCTTTTGAGTCTTTCAGTGTCTTCTTCTGTTCTTTTGAATCCTTCTGTGCTCTCTTCTCTTCTTTCGAATCCTTTGATGGCTTTGACTCTTTCGGAACTTTTGGTGACTTGGGTTGTTTTGCATCTGGTTTTGATTCTTTGGACTCCTTTGATGACTTCGAATTTTTTGAGTCCTTTGATGACTTCGAATCTTTCGATGATTTGCCAGGCTGCTTAGATGACTTGCCAGCCTGCAACATCCAAGATAATAATGACCTTGTCATTTAGAAATAGCAATGTTCAAAGTAATCACTCAAACTTGAGGTGGAAAATAATGGCTTTAAATGTTTCAGTCTTTCACAAGCAACATGGGCCCTGATCAAAGTAATTACTCAAACTTGAGGTGGAAAAATAATGGCCTAGCTACAAACTAGTAAAATTTGGGCTATAATGAGTTAATGACAGGCAGTCAATGAGTTGCAAAGAGAATACAATCAATACATAATATAACCTTCAGGCTGTAGCCTTACAACAAAATTGCTTATACTTGAATGTCAAAATGCCTCCATATGTATACTTAGAACACCACAACTTCAGGATCATACCAAACAAAACAAGTCGGAAGTTCAAAGTAGAGCATTTGTCACCGCTGCATAGTGCATGAAGTGGGGATATATGTAACTAAATTTAGACCCATGTACCTTATTAGTCAGTTTCTTGAGAGCTTCTTGTCCATTTTCTTCAATAAACTTATCAAGTGCTGTGAGGAAGTCATCAGATTTACCAAAAAGGCCCTTTTCCTTCGGGACATACCAAATGTTAACCATCTGGTTCTTAAAAAACACAGGTCTCACATAGTTTTGGTACACATAGGCTGCACCATTGAAGTATGGTAGGACAAGCCAGCAAATCAAGATCAATTTCATAGATGGCCAAAATGAAAGCCTGTAAAAAAAGATCAGAAGACCACGGAATTTACCAAGTCAGTATACCATGATGACCACCAGAAAGTTTGTACAAGCCAAGGGAGAGAAATTAGAGCAAGAATGCATTATGCTGTAATCACCACTCAAACAAAATGTGCAATGACAAAAATCATAACTGAAATACCAAACCCTTCAAACCTTTCATCACACTGCACGGGTGTGAATAGAACCATAGAATTGTCGAGCACTTGTAAAGACCTCTTTTTACTTTACCAAAAAATGTCAGCTATGTAGCATGGAATTGAATATGAATTCTACTGCATGATTTGTTTTCATCGTCGATTAATAATCAATGTGTGAAGCCCTGATTTAAGGTACCCTCTATCGCCCTAAAATGGAATGCTTTGTACTTGTATTCTATAAACTAAAGAAAGCACCCATATCTTGCTTCAAGGATTGGCAGAATAAATTTGATACCCCATACTAGTTCAAAAGATCAGGGATCTATCTCCGATAGTTCAGACCAATGCAATGAAGTACTCCAAAATTATTACTGAAGTTCTTTTACATAAAAAGAACGTATATATTACAACAGTACTTACCACTGAATAACTGATGCAAATGTAAGCTCAAACAGTGTTATTAGTGAGTACAACACCCAGTACGTGAGCCATTGTTGATCATCCACAGGAGATTTAGTTTCTATTGCCTTAACTGAAGCATACCTGTGATAACACCGCATTACATTTGTGTTTAACACTTTGACATAAACAAATAACTTAAAAACACATGAATCCGTAGAAAAAATAATAGCCACAAACAACTTACAAAGGATAAGCTAGTGCAACCAAAGGCCTGCATGAGAGATAAAAAAGAGTTAAACGGAAGGCAAAGTCAAAGCATTAACAACCTATTCACTGTAGCATCCAAGCTTGCCCGGAACTTAATGAGGGAGCAATCCTAAATTGAGAATAAAACAAGCTGCATTGGCCATTTAACTCTCTAACAAAGTAGGAAGACAAGCATACGGCATCCCTTCAACCAGGAACACTTGAATAACTCAATTCAACCAGGAACAGTAAACTCAGTAGAAATTTAATTACTTCATATCTTGAATTACTTTTACAAATTATACAATAACTAAAGAAATGACTGTATTTCTAATCCAATATAGCGTACTAAAACATGATATCGATATGAAAGTGGCATTAGCTCTGTGAACGGTAGTGTGCCTTACTACAGCATGCATTGGTCCACACTTTGAATTAAGAATTCAAGCCATCAAGGTGCACAAAACTGGCACTTATTTCTTTATGCACCAAGATCACTACAAGACAGAAACCATACTCTACCAAACAATAAGAAATAGCAGCAGATTACTCAGAGCCATTCCTCTGCATGTGACCTTTCATACTACATAGAAAGGAATGTGAAACAACTAACCAAAAGATAGATTGGGCAAAGAAAACAAACAACTAGCATTGACAGTTGAAATGACGAAGGGTCCAATCACCCTACAATTACTAGCACTAGAAAAACTATAAATCAACAGGCAATAGCTTTTGTAGAAGACTGTGAAGAGGTCAGCCAGTAGAAAGATACACGCACTGGCACAACAAGTGACAAAACTCCACATCTGATCTACATATTCAGATTCCAGACTTGGTGATCTACAGCAAGGCCAGCACAAGCACCACAGGGCAGAAACTTTAGGTTTTGGCACTCATTACCATTAGCGGGCTGCAATGCTACATCAACAGAAATGTTGTTGTGTCAAGAATGGGATAAGAAATGAACACTCCAAAGTCGTAACACATCCTAGAACTTAAAAATCCACAAAAGCGAGGATTTGATGACAAGTAAACAAAAAATAAAATGCCTTTTCCAACAAAATAAACAATGTCCAAAATGTTTTTTTAAGAAGAGGCTACACATGCCCGGCTTTGTTTGAAAGCCATGTGACAGCGATACGATACGAATACTCAACTTCAGAGTTCTGACGAGACTCGGTGCTAAACTGCTCACATCCCTTTCACCGATGTCCAAAATGTTGACGAATCCATCAAATCAATGTTAGAATGCAGTACAAAATCGACTCCTTCGAGAAAAACAGCAGGTTGAAAGTGTAGTCATATCAGGAATCAAGAAGGGTTTATTCCTTTTGCAAAAGAAATCGCCCGCCACTTAGGAAACCAAGATTATTTTCGATCCTGAAATATCCACTGAACAATAATACATTCTACTACTCTCTAACCAACATTCCTCGATTCCAAGTCTCAGCCGGTGGAAATCAACCGCGGCATCTTGCGGACTGCCACAACGCTAAACCAAACAATTAACCGGACGAGCAAAGCCATCAGGCGGGCACCAAGAACCCAGCCATTGCCGCAAGCAGCGCCCTTTTAGCAGCAAAACCAGCAACGACGAAGATGCGAAAGAAATACACAAAAGAAGAACCGAGGAAAAAATGGCGGAGGGATGCAGGCTGTCACTGACCCAGCAAGAACGTCGAAGTTCTTGGCGAGAACCTTGAGCAAAGATCCGGAGCCCATCTCCGCCCCCTCCCTCGAGCAGTCAAACCGGTGGTCCGAAGAGGCGGAACCCGGTGGCTTTGGGGGTTGCTGCAAACCCTGAAACCTCGCCTCCTTTGCTCCTTTCGGTGCTTTTGGGGTCTCGAGGGGAGCAAAAACTGGAGGAGAGGAAAGCGTGGGGGTGGCGGTGGTGGAGTGGAGCAGACGAGACCAGACGGAACGGCGCTGCAGAACAGCCGGAGGAAGGCACGGCGCACGCGTACAGAGGAGGATTTATGCGATTAAGCCCCTCGGATTCTGCGAATCAATTACTACTCCAGTGGAGTAACGCTGCTGCTGCAAGTCAACCTCTCTCCGTCGAAAAGATTAGCTCTTTAATTTTGTTCCTAAAATACTTCATTTTTATCTTTTTATTTACTCTTAGTTTATAAGATAAAAGGTTTTATTTTTTTAATAACTCTTATATACCATTTTATGATATTAATATAGTTTTTTACTCTCACCACTAAATTTATTCTGGAAAAGCAGTTTAATTTATTTATGTAGGATTCAAGAAAAAATCAAACGTTCAGAAGGAGGTCGTGTGCGTGAGATAATTTTTTTACTGATTATGTAGAATTTCTTATATATTCAAACATCCGAACTTCCTATTTGAAATTTCTACATAATTCACAGAATTCAGCATGGAATGAATGAAAATCGTGGTGGTTAGTAACCACTGGTTACTAGATAGCAGTTTTAGACAGATAATTATTTACCAAAAATCAATGGTATAAATGAAAATCACGGTAACTAGAGATGTTAATGGCTCCGACCACGTTTTTCTATGGGGAATTTCTCTATTAGAAAACATAATGGGGCTTTTTCCATGGGAGTTTAATGGAGAAAAGTCATTTGTCATGAATATATGCGATTTCACTTAATGAGTCCACTTTAACTTAGATTTCAACATACTACATTAGCTAGCCTAACTATTATAATATCTCTTGACTTGTTTTTTTATTTTGATATAGAGATGGATATGTTATGTAGGAATTTCCTGTTTACATCCTTAGTCGTAACTATCTAGGTGTTTTTGACCAACTAAAAATTAAGAAATGTTACTCTCCATCCCATAATACTGTAATCTAGCATTAAATAGAATATTTCATAGTACAACGAATCTAAACAGTAGCACTGTTTATATTCACTATACTATAAAATATTTTATTTAATTCTAAATTATAATAGGAATTTCATGTTTGCATCCTTAGTTGTAACTATCTAGGTTTTTTTGACCAACTGAAAATGAAGATACGTTATTCTTTCCGTCCTATAATATTATAATCTAGCACTGAATAGAATATTTCATAGTACAATAAATTTAGACAGTAGTACTATTCATATTCGGTGTATTATAAAATATTTTATTTAATTCTAAATTGTAATAAGAATTTCCCGTTTACATCATTAGCTGTATCCAGCCAGGTTTTTTGACCAACGGAAAATGAAGACATAGCATAGGCGAGAGATGATTGGACGGCTCGATGCAGATACAGTGATACACAACTCATCAAAGCGAATAATACACCTGTGTTATTGCGATGGTGATAGATAACCTTTGTTTATTGTGCAAAATTATACTGTATCTCCGGACTCGTGTCATGTTAAGCATAGCAGTACCAGCCAATCCACGCCATCCGTGGAGCAAGGAACGTTCAGGATTCATTGGCTCTCCTTGTTGTCCCTTGTACCTCCTTGTTCATGTACACATGTTGCTTCAGTTTAAGATTCTGCTACCTACCATATGGAAAAAAAAAAGAATTTGCTGACTGCAAAGAGTGGTTCAATGTTCTTTGGAGCTAATGTTGAATATTGGGTTGTTTCTTTTGTTTTAGACGCTTATAAGTTAAGCAACGAAATATGTTTACTTTTATCTGTTAAAAAAAACAAGATCGAGCAATACAAAAATCACATAAAACTCTCTAAACTGGGAACCGAAATTCAAATTTGTGTACGACTATATAGATATGCAAAATTTGATGACGCATGATATAAAGTTGCGATATGGCATCATAGTTAGTTATAATGGTTTAAAGATTTGATGATTTGACATCTAAAACAAGAGTCTTTGATTATTTATCATTATAACATATGGGGAATTCAACTAGTTATACATTTTATTTCTATAAAATTAAACAATCAAAAAATCATTTATTTTAAGCTGTACATTTGATCCAGCAACAGTTGAGAAATGAGGAAGAAGGAACGTTCCCATCCCAATCCCAATCTAGCGGGACTGCGGGAGCTCTATCTAATTTCTCTTCTCGATCAGCGAATTCCCGTGGGGCCGAGGCCGATGGCGACGGGGGCATCGTCGTCGTCGCCATGTGTCAGCGCGCTGGCGTCCGGATCACACAAGTGTGCGGGTGGGCGGCGGCCACACGCTCGCTGCGTGCTCGCCTCCCTCCCCTCTTCCCACACGGTCGGGCGCCAGGTCTCCCTCCCCTGGTCGCCTCCACCATCCGTCCCTATCTGTTTCCGATCTGCGGAGCGAGCCGGAGGCAGGCGACGCCTCCTCTCGGGCCCGCCGGCTAAGGGGGCGCGTGGGTGCGGCGTGGACGGCCTCTTCTCCTTCCCGATCTCGCCCTAGCCTCCTCCCCTGTGCGGCGCACGGCCGGCGAGCAGGTTTGGAGGGGCGACGCGGGCGGCTGACCTCCTTCCGCCAGCCTCCGTCTCGACACGAATCGTGCAGCAGCTTGCGCTTCCAAGAAAAATTTGGGGGTTCAGCTGAACCCCCATGCCCCAAGTGAGGTCCGTCCTTGGCTCCTGGGACTAATCATCTGGGCTTCCTGATGTGGATTCAGATGTCTTTGCTGTTGATTTGATCTTTCTCCGAATGAAAGGCGGTTTCTTTCTGTGATTATGTGCAGCTCGAGCTACTAATTCTTGCAAGAAGGCCTGTCTAGCTAGTACACTTGGTTCTTCTATGTTCATAGTTCCCTTCGTGTTTCTTGTGGTAAAAAGTGTAGCTTTTTGATGTTACTATGAGCTTTTGATGCTTCCATGTTATCACTTCCCACAAAGCTCCAGTTTTTTAATGGGCTGAATCTGATCTTCCTATAATTTGATGTTTATATTAGTTGTCCTTTTCAATTTGGTTTTGAGCCTTATCTCGTTGGTACTCCAGTATACATCTGTGTGATGCAGGAACCAGAATCTGGGCATGGTGGCTGACTCGGAGAGCTCAGATTCACTGGGTGGCAGTTCAAATGCTGCTTCCGAGAAGGCCGTTGATGGGTTGGTCTTTAATTGTTTACCTTCTTTTATCCAGTTTTCATTTACTTAACTTCAAACAGTAACCAAAGTTAGGCTATTAGGCACCCAGATTGTTGTCACGTTAGATTGTCTTTTTGTTCTAGTTTGTCTAACTTGCTCACATTCTAATTTCTAACCTCCTGCTATCAAGTCTGAAATCTGAACGCATTTACTACCCATTTTCTGTACTTCGATGCTTGTTTTGGGTGATTTTTGGCAAAAGAATCATAACCTCCTCCAGTCGATCACAATGTCCCTGTTAAGGGCTGAAATCTACTTCGCCATTATCAACCGCCTAATTTGTCCATAACACTGCATACTTGAGTCTTGTTTGCTGAACTTTGAATAAGCTTTTAAAGAGAGATTATATATAAAGTGCGGCAAATCCAAGATGTTAACAGTTTCCTTCTTGAGATAGAGACTTTAGGAATTATGAAAAGAGTAGCCACTAAGCATAGGTTGTGCAGTTGGGTCCCTGCTCCTTTATCCTGTCGTATGACTGGAGCAGGCTTCCCATAGATGTGAAGTTATTACCTGTTATATGAGCTGTAATGGTTATCACATAAAGAGTACATATTAGCATAAATTGTCTGTAGTAAGTTGCTAACAGAGCGCTAATATTCAAAACTTCAGTTTAGTTGACAACTTCAATGAAATAGGTATCATTTAAGGAACTTACATTACATGCTATTTGATTATCAGAAACACTTTTTTGTGCAGGTCTCTTGGCAAAAGAACTCAGGAAAAGGCTCCAAAGAAAAATCATAAAGCTGAACGAGAGAAACTTAAGCGTGATCAGTTGAATGACCTTTTTATTGAGCTCGGCAGTATGCTAGGTTAGCACTGTCCCATCATCAATCATTGGTATATGTTTACAATAGATTTAATATGTTCTTTGGGAAAAATATAGGTATCAGCACACAAGTAACTCAATGTACATTCCAGAGAATGCAAAGTCAAAGCTTAAATTAGGTTATGTTTTAGCAGTTATAGGCACTTGATGTGAGTATGAATGCAACACCTAAGTGAACATACGTTGTTCAGTAATGTGCTTTTGTCTGTAGTGTCATCTTATGTGGCTTGCAGTGTCAGTCTGTCATTCCTATCCTGCCAATCCATTCTATGATCCCAAAAGAATATGCGGGTCCTACTCTGTTCAAATTGCTAAATATACCCATGTGAAGTGCTGGCTTTCCTGCTTTATTCGAAGCCCCCTTTGGAGTGGTCCAACCCATGTTGTTCTGAACCTCTGATAACAGAATTCCAAAGAAGAAAAGATTTTATTAACTTGTTGTTTAGTACCTAAAAAAGGTTGCTATAATGCTATTATTTATTGTGAATGTGAAATCCAAGATTGCTGTTATTTGCATTATTTTTAAATGGGCACACATTATTGTATAAACTGTGAATATACCAATACTTTTATCCACATTTGTTTGTTTATCTTTATCCTTTGGCATCTTTCATGCTAACTTCATCTAATATGGAGTAATGAGTAATGACCAAACTCTAGTGGTTGGTTCATGGATGGAGATGCTAATTTGCCTGCAAAAACAATACATTGCGAACTTCGTGACATTTCTGTACTCCATTATTAGAAATATATGCAACGCTGATATGGGGCACCTATAATGAGATATCACTACATAATAATTCTTGCTAATTTAGCACACAATGCTCACCAGTAAACAATTTATCTACCTGCTGATTGGTGTATATGAAATTTACTGCATTGCATTATTTCCAATATAATAGAGATAGTAAAAACTTATCATCACGTGTGTCTTCAATTCTTCTTCTTCTTCTTCAAAACCTTTTAATCCCAATTAAGTTAGGGTAGGCTAGTGTCTTCAATTCTTCTTCTTCTTCAAAGCCTTTTAATCCCAATTAAGTTGGGGTAGGCTAGTGTCTTCAATTCTTCATGTGATGAATTATTTGGAGAACTTGCCTTGGCCAAACAGTTTTGTATGTTTACTGATCTCAGTTTTACTTCAGATATCTAATTCATATACCTTTTCTGATCAACATACTTATTCCATTACAGACCCTGATCGACAAAACAGCGGAAAGGCTACAGTATTAGGTGATGCGGCACGAGTTCTGCGAGATCTTGTTTCTCAAGTAGAGTCTCTCAGAAAGGAACAATCTGCTCTTATAACTGAACGCCAATATGTGAGTTATATAAATAGGTGTGCTTTACAATCAGAATGTTAAGCAAGTTGAGTATAGAAATATAGTATGAATTATTGTGTTTCTCGAATATCCATGAGAAATTTGGATCAAAGGGCTGAAGGGTCACAATGCAGTCTTGTGCCTTCTACAACCATCATTTTCCTCGTTTAATATATGAATGAATATCTAGTATGAGTTTGCTTGTAACTATAGCACACAGTTGCACTTGCATTTGAAATGCCTTCATTGAAAACACAAATATGAAGTTAGCAGACATTAACATTTTCATGTTTCCGGTGGAAGGTTGCTACATTATTTTGACTGTCTACTTGATTGCTACTCGCTAATAGTTGATTGAGGCTAGCCTTTCTTCATTACCTTTACTGCTAATGCTAAATTGAACACGTTAACAGGTAAGTTCAGAGAAAAATGAGCTGCAAGAGGAGAATGTCACACTCAGAGCACAAATAATAGAACTACATAACGAGCTTTGTGCAAGGATGGGAAACAGCAGCATCAATCTAAGCAATCTTGAGATGTCACACCCAGTAGCCAACAATAGCAGTAACTCAGCAACTCAACCAATGACACATCAGATATGGGGCAACCGTGTGGATTTAAGTAATCTAGCTATGGCACACCCATCAAACACATTGTCGCCATTGCCAAATCAGCACCATCAGTCTGCTGGTGTCAGCCAGGTTTATGCACCACGACCTCAGGAGCTACAGCTTTTTCCAGGGACCTCTGTCTCATCGGAGCAAGAACAATCCCTAGTTGGAAGCAACCCAGCTACTTCTTCAGGCCTGACTGATTCTTTGTCAGGGCAGCTTCGTCTCAGCCTTCCACAATCATCTCAAGAAGAAAGCGGCAGTGGCAGCAGAAAAGGTCGAAAAAAGGGTTAGCCAGTTGACAGTGCTAAAAAGAGTACTGGGTGATAGTGATTGTCTTGTAAATACCACGAAATGCTTACTGATTCAAACCTACTGTCATAGTTGCTCTGTATTGTAATTTGCATCTGTTTTGTCGCGCTTTTCCCTAAATCTTCTAAAGTAGCACACTTCCAACCTTACAGATATATTTTGCCCTGTGATTAGAGTGTCAAATATTACAGAGAGTTGTTTACCTGGAAGGCTGGAAGAGAAATTAAAATGATGCAATTTGATAACTGACTTATTATAACGATATGCTCCCTGTCATCAAGTCAAGCATGTGATCTTGTATGATCATGGACAACTTGTTTCAGCATTGCACACTGAACAAATCTTTGTAAGCAGTTGCAAACTTTATGTTGATGGCTATGAAAAGATTGATCGGCACTGATGAAAATCATAAGATATGCAACTGACAACAGAATGTTTCTGAACTCTACAGAAATGCTAAATCCTTCTACATAAGATTCAGACTGCTCATCCTAGACCGACCAAATCAAAGGAACACATCCTGATCTACCTCACTCACAAAGAAGCTCCCAAGAACTGAAAATAATCACATGCTCACCCCCAATGCTTGCTACTCCTTCCAGGAATGTGCCGTGCCTCCTGGTTAATCTGTCTGCAATGCAAACCACCAGTACCAGCTCACTGCTCCCTGCTACCTTTTTACTCCTCTGAACCCTTCTCTTCTGAAGAGCTTCCCTCCTCTGAACCCTTCCCTTCTGAAGAATTTCCTTTCTCCTCCTCCTCCGAGCTCTTGTCGCCCGCGGTCCAGTACCGCTTGACGGCGTAGAGAACCTTCTCCGGTATGTGCGGGCTGTCCTCGTGGTTTGCCATTATCGTCTTCCACCGCATCCCGCTCGCAATCCTCTGCACCTTCAGGAGGACCTCGACGTCGTCCCGGAGGATCACCGTGCCCTCCGGCCGCAGGATTCGGTCCATCTCTAGCATGATGTCCTCCATCTTGCACCTTCTCCACATCCAATCACCAAATTGTTAGACACAAAACATCAAGCAGAACAAATTCACATCATTTCATAGTTCACTTGACAGAACAGTAGCATGATTAGCATCCAAGCAGATATCTAATCAAGAAGCATATTTGAACAGATTGTGGGTGACTCACTTGCCCTTGTAGAGGGTGAAGACACCATTGCCATGTATGAGGTCATAGGTTCTTGGGTATGTGGAGAATGCCTCACACCTGAAGAAGATGAAATCAAGAGATGATTTTGCATCTTTTTGCTCGATCATATTCGTTCTGGTCATGAAATGCAAGAGATGAAATGGCAGCTGCTGCGAATTAAATTACCAGTCATGGTAGATGCCGATGAGGCCCCTCTCGTAGATGACGCCGAGGGTGGAGAGCTCGGCTGCGGTCGGCACGACGTTCATGACCCACGACTTGGGGGAGAAGACGGCCGCAGCGAAGCCGCCCACGCCGGCGTTCATGTCCATGATGTTCCGGTACCGGTCGGCGTTGAGCCTGTAGTTCACCTTCTTGTACGCCTTGACGTGCTTCTCCCACCGCCGGTTCTCCTCCGCGTACGTCTCGGCAGTGAGGCCCGGAACCGCGCCGGAGGCTACCCGCGGCGGCGTTGCCGTGAGCCGCGCCGGGAATGGCTGCAGCTCGCTGGCGCCGGAGGGGGGCGGTGTGATGCATGTCTCCATGTTCTTATACCTGTGAGCCAAAATTTTTATCCGGGAGTTAAACTTGATCTGCGCCGTTGAAGTTTAATCGGACAGCTGGTATGAAGGCTAGAGATGATGACGTTTGGTTACCAGACGTCGTCGGGGTTGGCGGCGTCGCACGTCCGCACCGCCGGCGTCCTGGCCGGGCACGCCGCGCCGTCCGGCCGCTTCCGCCACACGCCGATCTCGTGGATCTCGGTGACCTTCTCCCAGCAGAGCATCTTCGCGTACTCCTCGATCCTCTGCTGCTCGCCGGCGAGGTCCGCCTCCGTGCGCTCCCACGCCTTGTGGTTCGTCTTCCAGTTGATCGGCGGGCCGGAGAGGACCCAGTAGCCACCCGGCCGGAGCACCCGGTCGATCTCCATCATGTACATCCCACCTGCGATGCATCAAAGATCGTGTTTGCATCGGTTCATGCGCATTGGAAGTCGTCTCGTCGCCGCCGCCGGCGGCGGCAATCGAGATGGGTTGGGTGGGTGGCTCACCGTTTCCGGACCAGGGGATGAGGCAGCGGGAGCAGTGGGCCATGTCGAAGGAGCGCGGCGGGAAGGGGAGCTTGACGGAGCCGAGGACGCCGATGAAGGCCGGCACGCCGCGCTCCAGCGCGAACTGCACCTGCGCCTCGTGCGAGTCGCGCGGCGCGAACGACATGGCGATCACGTCCCGGGAATCGAGGTACGCTCCCAGGCTCGCCACCTGCATCGCATGCAAAAAAAAAACGCCGAGGTGAGGTGAGCCGTGAGCTATATATGATCGAACGGTGGGGGCATCGATCGCTGGCCGCGATAGGGGCTTACGCCGCAACCGGTGTCGAGGACGGTGCGGACGGAGCCGTCGGCGAAGGGGACGACGGTGGCGAGCTGGTCGATGTACTTGTCGGCGCCGCGGGGGAACTGCGTGCCGCCGCCGGGGAAGCGGAAGACACGGCCCTCGTACTGGACCCAGTTCTGGACAGCCTTCTCGACGGTGAGGCTCTTGTACGGCGCGTTGGCGAAGGGGACGTAGTCGCGGCTCTTCGGCCACGGGAAGGGCGTCACGTACCCCGGCGGCGCGGGGACCAGGCACCGCAGCCGCTCGCCGTCGGGAGGGCAGTGCCGCTCCCGGTACACCATGTTCTTCCTCGGGAACTTCATGGCGCGCTCCTGGTCATGGCACGGCGTGTGGTCCGCCAGCGCCGCCGCGCACGGCGCGAACTCCGGCTGCACGCCTCCGCCACCGGTCTCATTGACCAGCCCACCTTCGCCGCCATGGTGCGTCTCGAAGATGAGCCCCGCCGCCATGGCGCCACCGCCGTCGCCGCATGCCGTCTGCTGGTTCACCGCCAGCGCGATGCTGTCGCCCTTGCCGTAGCCGCTGCGCTGCCACGCGCCGAGCACGTAGAAGAAGCAGCACAGCCCGACGGCGACCACCATGCCCAGCGGGCTCCGCGCCCTGTACTCCCCTGACCCGCCCTTGATCGCCATGGCTCCACCTCCAACCTGCAACACATCAAGAACCATCAGTGGCAACACAAAATGCAATGCATACAAATCGATCTCGATCGATCAATCACAGTGGCAATATACACGAACCTTGATTGATTACGATGAACTAGAACAATGTCGACGATTACGGCATCTGATTGATCTTAAAAATCAAGAAAGATGAAAAATTGAAGAGGTGAAAGGGATGTGGTTGGTGTTCAGGACGCAGAGCAACAGAAGGAGAAAGAAGCGGATCTTGGATATCAAGAGAGAAGAGAGCCGAAGAAAATGGAGAGTTCGCTCATGGTGAGAAAATTAAGAGCTCGCAAATGCAATCCCAACGGAATTACAAAAAAGAATTAGTTTGTTTTGATTTGGACCAAAAGTATTCTGTATGACTTTATTGGGAAAAAGAGTTTTCCGATATTGTGATTTAGTTGTGAATACTGCAAATTGTTTTTTTTTAAGTATAGTTTTTGGAGCCTATGTGGTTGTGCCCTCTTCAAAGTTTGCAAAACTGGTTAGGAACCGATTACCACCGAAATCGGTTCGGTTTGATGGTTATAAGATTGGTTTCACAAACTGTTCCATGGTGAAATAGTCAAAAACTATTACCGCAGTTTTGTGAATCTGATCCTCGTCGAAAGGAAAAATAGCTCTCATGCCACAAAGATGAGGCCTAAGAGCCACCCCCTAAACATGCTAGCTGGGGCGCCACGCCGGCGCGGGCACGCAGGGGGCGCACGGGTGGGTTGAGGTGTGCAGGGGCACCGCGCCGGCGCGGACGCGCATCCAACCAGGCACGAGTGTTGACGAGCGTGGCTCGCATGGAGGAGTCCCCTAGACATGACATAGTGCAGCCGCGAGGATGCGCGGGACGAGCGGCGCGACGACGTCATGCGGGTGGGACGCGACGACGAGCGCCCGCAACGCATGGCGCCAAAGTGGGGTTCACGGTCGGAGAGCTTGAGGAAGCACGGCGGTTTGGGCGCAGCGGGGACAGGTGGTGGCTGGACACAGCGAGGGCGGCCAGCGGCCAGCGGTCGGACGTATGCGGGGACGGGCGGCGGCCGTACACGGTGGGGACGGAGGAGGGCGGGCGTAGGCAGGGGCATAGGCGGTGGCTAGGAGGAGCAAAGGAGAGAGAGGAAGAAAAAAGAAAGAGAAGGGAAGAGAAAGAGAAAGGAAGAAGAAGTGGGTCCCACTTGTCAGTGACTAAACTAGGTCAAATCAGCATTTTTTGTCCACGTGGACTGCCACATCAGCGCAAAACCGCCAACGTGACTGCCACGTTAATAAAACCGCCGCACTAAACCACCATAGGGGGTTATTTGTCTGGTATAGATTAGTTCAGGGGATTAAAAGTCTGGTTTTTTAGTTAGGGGCAACATTCGTCTACAGGATATTACTTCAGGGGGTAAAGTAGACTTTTTTCAATTATTAAAGGGTTTAGACGAAAAAAATTAATACTGTTTTTTATAGTGTGTACGGGATTTTTTTTGGCCGGGATGGCTAGGCCAACCAAATTTTATTGTGATTTAGTTGTGAATACTGCAAGTTGGTTTTTTTGTAAGTATAGTTTTGGAGCCCGTGTGGTTGTGCCCTCTTCAAAGTTTGCAAAATCGATTAGGGACCAACTACCACTGAAATTGGTTCGGTTTGACAGTCACCAGACTAGTTTCACAAACCGTTTCATGGTGAAATAGTCAAAAACTATTATCGTGGTTTTGTGAACCTGACCCTCGTCGAAAGGAAAAATAGCTCTCATGCCACAAAGTTGATGCCATACCCCGGTTTGTCATAATGTTATGTGGCTTCGTCAAAATGTCACAAAGTTGAGAGGCATGTTGTCTCCTTTGCCACGCTTGTCTGTTTCAATAAAAAATTATCTAATTTTCTCTTCTTCCTCATCGTCGGTCTCCAAAAATGTGATGTCAATTGTCAAGCGACAGCCAGAGGCAAGGTCGCAGGCGATAGCCGAAGGCAGGCAAGGTCATGAGTGATATATATGTTAACAGGGAATTCCATGTCAAGGAATACCTCCGCATCCTTGTCCCCATAAGGATTAAATTTCTTCATCCCCGCTCCCGCCAATCTTGATGGGGATATATTTTTCCTATCCTCTCCTCCACATAGAAAGTTAATCCCTGTGGAGCCCCTGTGGGGAATTAATCCCAGTGGAATTCTTGATTCTTGATTTGATCGACAGAGTCAGTGACGATAGTGAGTTGGTAGAGTCAGTAGCGCCGATGAGTCAGTGGAGTCAACGATGATAGCAAGTTAGTGGCGATGGTGAGTCACCAAGCATTGGTCTAGATCAAAAGTCTACACAAACCACAATCTCCTTAGTAGTCGAGCTAGTGGTGGACGGCACACTAAAGCTTGGCATGAAGTGGATGACGGGCTAGCGCCTGGCGAGGATTGTGATAGATGGTGGCAACATGAAAACTGGCTTGGAGGTAGTCAACACTAGAGATAAGGCCTAAGAGCCACCCCCGAAACCGCTTCGGTGGCGGTGGCGGTGGCGGTGGTGGCGGTGGTGTGGGATCACTTGCGACATAGTGACAACGGAGGCCTTGAGGAGAGGGGAGAATTGGAGCCAGCCCGGTGGCGCTTGTTTTTGGGGGTGTGGGTTTGGGAAAGTTAGAGTTAATGATGCTTATATACTCTAGCTATTGGAATTATTTTTGTGAGCCAAAGTAGGTCTTCGTGGGGTGCAATGATAGAGAGTGGAGAGTTGTATCCACCCCTGCTAGACCCAATAGGGTTATTTTCTCCTCTGTATGATTCCCCGTGTATAATAAATTGTAAGAATTCTTCACAGGAAAATGAGAAATGAGGCTCCATTGACATATCTAGCGGGTAACGGCCTGAGGTAGGGTGAGGGGTGCAGCCGTAGGCAAGTCGATAGGCGGCGACCAACGATAGGGTGGATTCGGCAGGTGGCGACCAAAGATAGGCGAGTCTGATGGGCGGCAGCCGAAGGCTGGGTAGCAGGCGGTGGCTGAAGGCAAGGTAAATCCAGCGGGCGACAACTAAAAGCAGGGTAGATCTGGCAGGTGGTAGCCAAAGATAAGCGGGCCTAGTGGGTGATGGCTAAAGACAGACAGGCCCGATGGGCAATGGCTAGAGCTGGAAAGAATGAAGAGGAAAGAGGAAATGGCAAGAAGAAAGAGGAAAAGAAAGGAAATGAGAGTCAAATATGTCATTTCATAAATAGTTATGACAAAAGAGAAAACATGTCTCTCAATTTTATGTCATTTTAACATATAAAAAAAACTCAGTGGCAAACTAGAACACGTCACTTAACTTTGTGGCATAGAAGCAATTTTTCCTCATCCAAAAATAACATGACTATTTTTTACAAAAGATCAAAGTAGTAAGTAGGGGTGATTTTAAGATTTAAAGAACATATGTGCCCTCATATACTTAATAAAGTACTCAATAAAGCATGGCCTTGTGTGCCAACTTCTCCAATGCACTTAATTTATAGATCGGTTTATGAGTATCTTGTTTTAAATTCAACAAACTTATGTTAAACATAAGATGCACTTCGTTACATTGTTAAAAATAGCAAAAGAAATTAGTGTTAACCGAAAATGTTTGTCCTCATATTGGACAACTAGTCCTACAACACATTGCCAACAACACACGGCTCTTGATCAGCGAAACTTGTGGCATCGAGCGTAGAGCATAGCCATGAGAGACAACGAGCGAGAATTGATATTTCTTATTTCTTGTCTTCCTCAGGAGTTGCCTGCTCCTTTATATAGTGAAAGCGTAAGCAATGGAAACGCTCAACACAGTAATCTTATTGATTGACAAATCACGTACATATATAGGGCAGCCAGGGGCTTGCCATACCGGCATGCACAATATCTGGCAAGAGATAATGCTATACAGGGCAGTGCAGATCATGACAGAAGATTACATGCATGCGCAGCAATACACAGCAACAGAAAGATATGCAAGGCATGATGGCAAGCTAATAACTGTCTAACATATAGGAGAGGTTACAACTTATATTTAGAATCTAAAATAATCTAGAAAAGCTAATCTCATCATATAACTCTAGCAATCTCTAAAGGTAGATAATCTAATTTGGTAGCTAATCTTATTATATCAATACTTGCTAATTAGAAGCATCTACTAGTTGGACTGGCGTGGCCCTACACCGGTAGTGGTACATACGGCCCCAAACAACCACCACTCGCAAGATAGTTAGTCTTCGCAAAATGACCATAGAGAAAAACAATTTTCAGATCTCACCAACATATCAATGTTCTCCATGTGTCTTTTTCTACGGGTACTCTCTCGCTAATCCTACCTTGTATGCTCAATCTCATATTCATCCAGGTTTGCAAAATATAATCCTGCTCAAGAAGAAATGAATTCTACATAGGCATCACTTCTGAGGCTCTCACTCTCCTATTCATGCATTAAGAGGGCCATCTTCTGAAAAATGTGTTTCTTGTGACAGATCATGCAGATGTTGCCTGTTTTCCTTTCTCCCCTCTACAAATACCAAAGTGAGAGTATATGATTGGTTTGAGGAACGTCTTGAGATTCAGGCAATTGCGGATGATATAACTAGTAAATATGTGCTCATAATACTTTGTCTGCCCATGGGAGAAAAACATTTGCTCAAACATAAAGCAATGGGTCCTGCAACAACATGAGAAATGTTTATGATATAAGTGATCAACTTCCATACCAGTAATATTTACCATGCCAACAATCTTGCAGGTTGAGCTACGAAAAACAGCATTTTAAGTTAATCATCACTGCAGTTTGATCTGCACTGTGCATCAATCTCTGGCCGTCTCATCGGCATTAATCAGGAAAACTATACAGGTCACACAGAGATGAAGGTACTTATTAATTTATATCTTAAAATTTGCCTTTTATAAAGCTAATGTACCATCAGTTAAGCATGCCTGTGATTAGGAAAACAAGTAAACAACACATTACCTGTCTTTCTGTGTGCTGCATCAGCATGCTGCTGTTTTGCATAGTACCATGATCTCGTGGTATCTATTTGGAATGAGTGAAACAGACAATTTTCAAGACTAGAGCAACCGGCCAAAGGACAATATTATAAAGCTACCTGTCTTTTTTAAGAGACAAATAATGACCTAACGCCTGTAAACAATAGAAAATGTTACTAAAAGACATGCTTGTTCTTTTATAAGAGCTCACACCATCTTGATCTCTTCTGCCAGCTGATTGTACATGGGCTAGCTTATGTCAATTATTAAAGGGTTTAGACGAAAAAATTTAATACTAATTTTTCAGTGTGTACGGAATTTTTTTGGGCGGGATGGCTTAAAAGAGGCCAACCAACTTTTATTAAGATGAAGAAAGAAAATACAAGAATTTACATCGGTAAGAGGCTACCGAAACCAAAAGAAAATATCACACAGCTAGTCTCATAGAACCGGAACACAGAGAAGAACTTCAATCTTTGCATGTACCTGAAAAGTTGAAACTAGAATTCCTTTCTACAGATACCACTTGCTCACAGCGTGTTGAAAAATGTAAATTACATAGGGAAAAAATGAGCAGGATTAAGATATGAAGGGATGGACTTATCTCCACTTGTGACTATACACTATGACGGCTTATCTGTAGAGCTACCTTACGATAACCGAAATGGCCTTCCTAAAGAAAGAGTGAATTGCTCTTGCAAAGAATCCTTAACCCTTGCAGATTTGCAGGGGGGTGTCAGCTGAAGAATCCGCTGTTTACCCCAGCCCTGTACAGCTGCATGCTGCCAGGACCAGAACAAACGATCCTGACCTCGGTGTGTGCCGGCACGAAGAAAACGTCACCTTCTTTCGCCCTTCCTTCGTCAAGCATGGAGTCTGCCTCAATCTCGCCTTCCCCTTTCATGACGAGGAAGATGGATGGGCCAGGCACTGGTGACATGGTGGCCGATTCGCCTGGGGGTAGCAGGCACCGATCAACTTCAAACTCCTCGGATGGGGGTGTGTAGCGCGTTACATGTGCTTGTATAGGAACTCCTCGCAGAATTTCCGGGAAGTTCTGCACAAGGAAGATAAATTGTTTATTACAATGCGGAATAAAGGCCATGGTATTTTTATTTCGACACTCTAGCAATGTTTGCTGATGCAATCAAGCTCCACATGTTTTAACGAAACATTTGCCTTGCTAAATTATGAAATGAACAATGAGAAATCTAGCGTCAGAAACACTGATGGTCAATAGATAGGTGGCACTTATAAATAGGAAACGAGAAAAACAAACCTGATTGTATGTCAGCATTGAGCAAAGAGTTTGGACATCTATGTATTTAGGGGTCAGACCAGCACGAACAACGTTGTCTGACGTGGCCATACATTCGACGCACTCTCCCGAGAGATATGCATGTGGTTCATTAGCACCAATATAAAGTGCTTCGCCAGGACTGAGCTTCACATAGTTAAAGAAAAATGCTGCTAAAACACCAACATCTTCTGGGTACTGCATCTCCAGTGACAACACTAGCTGCTCCTTCTTTGTCAAGGTCCTAACCTGGACAGAACATTATCAGCGCAAACAGTTGAATAGTAGTTGTAAGGAAGTATCTTTTTAAGCATGTATAACATGGTGCTAAATTGCTGATCCTGCCTCAGATATGAGGAAACCATATCTGAATACAGTGCTAGCTAAATACTTGGTTTCAATAAGAAGAAATATTGACTATTTCTCAATTCTCATTCAGATCCATTGCCTCAGTTCTTTTGCACATGTTATCATAATGTAACCTTCCTAACCAACATAATGCTACCAGAATCTTTTTAGGTTGCCATACAAGATGCTGCATTGTCTAGAGTTCCAGAGGTAGGATCCTCTACATAATGTTCTACCACATGTACTCCTAGCCCGAAGCACATGTGGTCAAACCACACACCATTTTATACGCACAGTAGGCATACTTGATTCTCAAATTGGCCAGGACTCAATTATGTCTTTTCTAAACATCCTTTCAATTCCATCATTATTTAGAAACCAAAGGGAAGACCAGAAGACACAAAGAAGGGCAAGTAGTTTGCAAAACAAAGAGCACTAAGAAGGAACACACTGACATTGACATTCCAGCTGACACAAATTATAGGAATGCTAATTAGAGAAAAATATGTCCATGTCAAGAATAAGCAAGAAAACAATTTACCTTATTCTCAACATTCAGACGACTCTTTAGCTTTGAAACTGCTTCAGAAACTGTTTCTTTACTTGCTGTCATTAACTTGGTAAAAGCAGATTGTAGATATGGCCTTACTCCAATTCCTCCATCATGCTCTTTGGCAGCCATAAGCTTTGCAGCCTCTTCTTTCCCAACTAACTCACGTACCTCAGGTACAGTCCTCAAGACATCCTTGAGCTCCTGCATCGTGGTATAGCAAATTAGTACATGATTCTACATGTTTGGTTCTAAAAGCTCCAAGGTACTATGTAGTCCACATTGTTAACAATTAGAGTGCATCTGCAATCCTTTTTTAAGAGAATGAAATGATTCAAAGAAAATAATGATATTTAAAAAATATAATATCCCATAAAACTAGAATTTTCCTAGAATGCATTGTTAAAAGCTTGATTCCACCTTGCTATCTATTCTGAAACACAGTCAATGTACCTAGCTAAACATCTTGAAGCTACATGCTAACTAATCAGAATCTGAGCGTTAATGTAAACACTTGTACGAGTACCCACCAAATATTATCATATACCTCTTGTTCATCTGTCAACTGTGATGCATAATAAATTCAAATATTACTGCAACATAGAAATTTCAGTCATAATAAACATTTGGCTATGGCTGTTGAGCACTGGCTTCTGCGGTCCACGAAGTGGCTGCCACCTACCTAAGCAACCGGACATGCAAACGCATCGCTGGATGTGATTTGGACAGAATCCATAGTCATACATGGGACCAAGAATTAGGATGCCTTTGGCGTGGGGAATAACCCATAGCAGCTTTGCCGGATACTTGGACAGCATCAAGACAACTGTTCGTGGAGCGCAAGACCACAGTACCTAATGAAAGGCGTGTGATTTCAACCTCATCCTCTAACAATTCCTTAAAAATTCTAACAAAATTACTTGGCAGCATATAATGGCATTGTTTGTTTCAGTCCGAGATTATAATAATCCAACTTATTAGTTAAAAATAAAAACAAACATTCAACTTATTGGACTAACTTATTATAATCTACAACTAATATTATAGTAATGTAATAAGTTGGTGTGCCTAACTTTTTCAGCTTATTACTCTAGGAAAACTAAAATACATGTTTCACTTTTATATAAATTACCTATTATCATCTCATACTTAAATCTGAGCACTCCACACTTCACTTTGAGGATATTGTAGCATTTTGATATCCAAATATAATAATTTATATTAGTAATAATCAAGTTACCAAATAGCTCATAACTTATTTTCCTCTATATTATTATAAGGCGGCTTATTATAATTTATAATCTCCATCTATAAGCTGGATTACAATAATATCAAATTGAAACAAATATTATCTAGTGATATAGACGTAATTACTTACCCCTTTTATAATTACAGATCCCATAATTGTCAGTTCATTACCAAGTTCATCAGCAGCCAGATCCCGACTAGACATTTCTGACATTAGTCAACTTCGCCCCACCAACCCATTTGGAATCATCCATGGGATCTGCTGGCAACGTCTAGTTAACAATTCAACCATCCCATTGAACCTACCGAACTAACTAATTCACGGGCAGCAGCCTCAGCGGATGCTTCATCGAAAAATCTATCTCAAGTCAACCAAATCAGAGGAATCGCGGATCCAAAGAGGAATTGAAAGTTAATCAAACAATCAGGCAAATGCAGTAGGAATACGTAGGCACATCTCGAACGCACGCACCTGGATGCGGACGAAGCCGCAGAGGGCGCGGAACTCGGTGACGGCGACGGCCATCTCCGGCTTGTGGTTGCCGTCGCGGTACGTGGCGGGGCGCAGCGCGTGTAGCGCCCTGGCGAGCTCCCTGTCCGGGTG
>KE372868.1:221182-238965 GCA_000418225.1 Zizania latifolia | reverse complement strand
TCCCTGAAAAAAAAATAACCACTAAGTTTACTGTATTGGACTACTGCTAGGCTGTCTAAAGCCCGGCCCCGAAACCCTAGGTACGGCCAACTCCCAATTCCGAGAGAAAAATTCCCCTTCTGATAGCGAATTATATATCAAACCCAGCCGATTCCTACCAAATCAGGGCCACAACAACGGTGATTTTTTTCCGGAATTGGACCGCACCGAAGCGGGCACAGCACCGCCACGCACCCCTCCCCAAATCGTCGGCGGGGAACCCACCGAACGTCGGCGCTCCCAAACCGGAGGCCACCACGGCCCACCGCGCAGCCGGGGCAGCAGGCTCCGCACCAGAGAGAAAGAGAGGGATCACACGCACCTTGCCGGCGGCTCACCTCTCCTTCTCGCGTCGCCGAAGCCCACAAGATTTCGCTCTCCTACTCTTCGTCTTCCCCCAATTAGTTGGCTTTGGTTTGGTCGTCTCGTCGCCAATAAAACGCGGCGATTTTTTTCCGCTCGATTTGGTCGTTGAGGGCGAAATCAAATATAATAACTAGTATTAAAATAAAATAAATCAAAAGCCCGCCGACGTAGAGACGCCGCTCCGGTCGCAACGGTCACAACACGGCGCACGGCGGACGGCGGTCGCCGTCTCGTGATTGTAGGTGGCGGGGGGCTGGGAGCCGGACGATCAGGATCGGACGGCCGCGGCTGCTCTCGTCACCGTTGACGGCGCCGCGCCGCTCGTGGTTTCGCCGCCGGGGACGGGGCAGAGCCCGCGTGCACGTAAGCTCACACGCACGCGCTATCCAATTTTGCGGCCGAGATCGAAGGGAATGCTGCTCTTTTTAAATTAAACTTTTTAACTTTAATTAAATGTAAAACATATATATTTGTATCTATAATATCAAATAAACACACTATTAATATATATAGACAATAGATTAATTTAATTAATTTAATGTTATATTATAAAACTAGTCAAATTTTGAAAATTTTGATTTAAAAAGATCAAATGAGACGGGAGTATATTTATATTGGCAACAAATTTTAATTTAGTAAAACCTCCTGAACACGAAAACCAGACTTTCCAGAACTTTATCACGTTCGTCAAGGTTCCAGTTTCAAGGCTTTTATATATGTATTTGTAATGGTCTTAAAGATAAAACCATCAAAAGAAAACTTTAATATGATATTTAAAATTAGTTTACAAGATTTAAATTTTGTGTAGTACAAACAAACGCCCAATAAAAGTATAGTGTGCCTGATGCACTGTCCAATTAATAATATTTTATTAAAAAAATTTGGAACCAAACTGTTTCCCAACTAATTATGGTTAGACCAGTTCCTATGAAAGAAGGTTTGGTACAAAACAGGTCGCTACACGCTGTCTGACACGAAATCAACAAGCTGGCGAAAGGTTCGAGCTGAGATGCTGAATCGACCAAAACAAGATTATCCAGATGTTAACTAGAAATCACGCCGTAATCACGTTCTACCTACCTCCTTAATTTGCTATTAGTCACGCAAAGACATTATTAGCAAAGCTAACTAAAAGAGCTCCATATATTTTGGTAAGACAAGTAATAACTATGATAATATTGAGGGCTCCTCAAATCCTATCGGCAGTTTATGGATTATTCGGTCACATCGACAGTCTATAAACCGTTTGAGAACCATCATGTGTAATACTAGGGCCGTGTTTTGGTCGTTAATTATTCCCAAAACCTCTGGTAAGCGACCTCATAATCTCACATATTATTACAAGGGGTGTAGACGTGTAGTAGCCGTGTGTAAAAATACCACTGAAGCAAAAAAAAAAAAAAAAATGACAGTGCAGTACAAGCTACAGTAGACTGATGGAGTGATAAGTCTGAATTCTCTGAAGAAGTAGCCATGCATAAACCGGCTCTTGATCTCTGATCGTTTAGGTGCTCAGTTTCTCCTCTCCTGCCCCCACGGCGAGTGCCGGTCGTTGGCGCCGGAGCCCGGGTAGTCGGTCAGCTCCAGCTCCATCCTGCCGTTGACGTCGCCGGCCTCCGCTTCTCCGGCGAGGATGGCGGCCTTGTTCATCATCATATAAAAGATTTTTATTACAGTTGCACTAAAGAGATCATGCTCTGAATTTTTTGAGAGCGACAAGATTTGATCAAAATTTAATTGGGATGACAGATAGCTGGACTGAATCACCTGATCGTCTGCTCCACTGGAAACTGGGGTTGCTTCAAACTGCTGCAGCACCCTCATGGCTGGTTGTAACTCAAATCTCGCAATTCAGTCAGAATGAACAAAACTCAAAATGTTTTACCAGGATTTTGCAAAATCTACCATATAACAGGTAGAAAGAAGATGGAGAGGCAACAAACTGATAAGATTACCAGGTGGAAGTGGGGTTGCAGCACTTGATGCATGGATGAGGCAGCAGAAGGCCAGGAGTACAACTGCCAGGTGCAGTGCAGGCAATCTCTCCATCTCTCTCAGGCCTTCTTGATGCACTTTTCTATTATTCTTCTGCATCCATGAGGGTCATATGGAGCATTGAATTGTAAGCTGTTTTATAGCTCCTTTGTCATGGTGCATGGAGCCATATGCCCATATAGGATTCTGAAACATCCTCCACAATCATGTTTAGCTAGCTGGAGCCCATCTTAATTGCTAAAAAGATTACCTTTTTGAAGTGCTTCATTAGCTCAGAGGATGGCCATTTTTTATGGACACAAAGCAGGTGACATTTCATTGGCAATGCAGATAGAGCCTGTGAAATGACTTCAGTTTTGGCCAATCAACCTGTATGTGCCCTTTCTTGGCAGGTGTCTGCAATTCTGCAGATTTTCATTGGAGGGGGCATATATTGAAAGCAGGGAAATCGAATTGGCGAATTGCTCAGCATGGGAAAACAATACGAAGGAATACATATATCACAAGAAAGTATGAGAAAAGGAGGACATTATAATTGGAAAAGAAATGACAAGATTAGAAATAAAGCAGGAAGGGATCAAGACTTAAGAAGAGGATATGCCATGCAGTTTCTTTCATATTGGATGGTGACAAGGTGCAGATGATGCTGGGAATTCTAGCTGCTTGAGGACTGTGCCTGATCAGCTGGTCACCAACCCTATACCCATAGGCGGATTAGGATTTTAGTTCAATTGTGTTACCATAAACTTATCAACTACTGATCATGACTTTTAGTAGGACATTGAAATCACAATCAAACTGCTATCATACATCAATATTGAATTAGAGTATATATATAGTATTTAGGCAAATCGGTAATGTATCGATGTCATGTGATAACATGGACAATACAGTGGATCCGCCCATGCGTGTACCAGCTTTTCTTATCTTCATGCAGCCAGTGGGGGCTGCAGACTTCAGGTAAACTAAAGTAAGTCTCTTTCCTTTAAGCATATAGTGGATTCAGCACTTGGGTATATAGTTTGTTAGCCTCCACTAAGCTAATTTTATCTTATCTGATGAAGTAAAACTGTAGTTAACTGCTTATCATATCAAGCTAGTTCTCCCCAACTGAAACCTGACAGTTTATAATGAAAAAAAAATACAGCAAGCAGTAGATCACACATACATGGTGAAAATTTTTTGGTGAAAAATATGTAAGGCTTGAAATATGTGATGTGGCACTGATATAGGTTATCACTAAATTCCAGAACCTTGTGACTCACACCGGCACCACCATCTGGTTGACATGCAAAAAGCGCCAATGAATTCTTTGTCATTTGTAAGTTCTCAGGCAATGTCCATGCAATGAACTTGCCATTTCTCTGAAAAAGGGTGAGCTTGAGATGGAGGACGATGTGATTGTGACCTGTAAACACGACGTGCATACAACTACAAGATGAGACCACACGCTTTGTTGCATGAGATTTCAATGTGCATCAAAATGAGGAGAGAAAAAGGAAGGCCCATTTACTACAGCTACAACTCTAAGGTGATTTAAATTTTTATTTTTAATCCAAAATAAAAACTAGTTTGCTTAACTAAGACTATATTTGGTATAACTCTAGATCAAGATTTCTTAGAACTGATCAAACCTTTCTATTTCATCATATAAACTTTAACTCCGGCATGAATTTTGAAGCTGGGGTTATACCAAACAGACCCAAAATATCTCTAATCTATCCACAACTCTAGATTTATGATTTTTTTGAAACTAGAAAGATCTAGAATTGTGCTAAATAGGAAACGGTAAAATTCAATAGTTACTTTGTCAACTATTAGCTTATATCCGGTAATTTCCAGGACAGTTAGTCTCTGCAAGTTACCTTGTCGAGTTCTTCAAGAAATGTTATATTTGATAATTGATAACAAGATAAACGTGACATCTACGTGATACTAATCCCTAGCTTATAGCAAAAAACAAGTCTCTATCTTCATTGATGACATAAAACCGGAATCAAAACAGTACTAACTTGCATTGAAACGCGGTATGACTGAAAAGAAAGGAATTGAATCTTCAAATAATATTTAAGAGTAAAAGATGATGAGTTAGTTTGCTCTGTTCTACACTTGCTTTCAAATGTTGGGTCTTTATTGAAAAAGCATATCATGTTTCAGTCTTGTTCTTTTTCAAAGGACATATATGTAGACTTCCCTGAAATTTCGGTGCAACCACCATGCATATTCTACCCTGAAAAACAGTCAAAGTCTAAATAGATACTTTCACGGATTCTCCTATTTTGGAACCTACTAAGGCATCCTTTGAAATAGAGTAATTTTAAAGAAATTTTGGAAGATTTGAGCTAAATAAGTTTGTGCATTTCCTGGCCCAAGAAATACCCATCTCAGCCCGGCCCGGCCCAAGAAATTCCCAGGTCTTTCAATTTCCTTTTGGGTGGAATTTATTCAATAACTTCTGAAAGATTTATTTTTTTCATTAAATAATCATCAGACATTAAGGTTGAATATTTAATCTCGAAACTCCTTTAATCTATTATCATTTTCAGCATGTCCCCCAACATGTACACAACTAATAATGCTCATTGTGTCTGAACTCTACTAGTACTCTCTCTTCTCTCTGTTACATGTTACATATTGTAAGTCGTTTGATTTTTTTTCAAAATCAAATTTTGAAAACTTTAACTAATTTTATAAAAAAAAATATATCAATAATTATAATATCAAATTAGTTTCATAAAATTGATCATTAAATATGTTTTTATAGTGTATTTATTTGATATTATAAATATTAATATGTTTTTATTTAAACTTAGTTAAAATTAAAAAAGTTTGACTTAAAAAATTAAACAACTTACAATATAAAACATAAAAGCATAGATAGTACATCATAACATATTCTTTCCCAAACTGACTAGTACATCATAGCATAGATCATCCATTAGACTACTGTTTGTGATAAAGAGAGATGGAATCAAACTCTTTGACTCCCCTCCTTTCTAGGCAACTTCCAAGTTCCAACTGTGTGAAGAAAATTACAGGAACCAACAAGAGGCAAGGCAAGACCATAGATTCTTGAACCTGTCAGACAAGGCAGCAGTCCTCTTCTTCCACACCGATTTTCAAAGAGGAAACATCTTGTCATCTACATAGATATTTCAGATTGATTCTGTTGAAGCTATAACCTACAAAACACAAACAACAACCTAGTTTCCTATATAACATCTACTGCAGTTTAATTTCACCAAACCAGCAAGAATCAGACAGAGTTTCAGAAGCCAGCTCGCTAGGCAGCAACAATGGGCAAGTCAACAGCCACTGCAACATGCATCTTGGAACTGTATTTCGAAGAACCGGTTTTCCTCTTCATCCTCTTCACCGTGTTAACATGTTTCATCTCAAAGATTCAGATGATGCTCCCTGGTTCTTGCCCAAACTGCAATGGTAGCCGACCTGTCACCAAGGCGACCTCGACACTGTTCCCTTTCGCCGACAGGAAGAAATCCGAGACTCTGAATAAACATAAAGATGATGGCATGACAGAGCTGACTCATGAAGATGCCGAGGACGTGATGAGAAGGATAGGACTCGAGTATGATCAAGCAAGAACTGTAGCTTGCATGGAGACTGGCTTGAGCTGCATGCCGCAGCTGTTCGACGACGACGAACCGAGCTTGCAGGAAGTGAAGCAGGCATTCTCGGTGTTTGATGAGGACAATGACGGGTACATGGATGCACTGGATTTGTGTAGAGTCATTCGGAATCTAGGATTGCAAGAAGGAGTCGAGGTCAGTGAGTGTGAGCAAATGATTGCCAAATATGACATGAACAGAGACAGGAGGATAGATGTGAAAGAGTTCACTAGGGTTTTGGAGGCCAGCTTTTGCTGAACTACTTCTTTTGTTTATTTTTCAATAATTCGCATGAGAGTTGCAGATTTTGCCCCTTTTTGTACTTGTTTTTCTCTTCTTTCAAACAGGGAATATTCAGACAAGAGTGTTAAGAACTTAAGACAAGATTGATTTCTTCTTTTTTGTTTATTTTTGCTGAACTTAAGATTGGTATTTGGTAATGCTTTATGTGCAGTGCCAGGTTGACAGCACATTGATTTCCAATAATTCTTGCAAAGCAATCCCTTCTTCTGCAATCATATTTTTCCAGCATAACTTGACACGCATCAGGAAGAAAATACATGTTCAAAATAATGTGATGCATCTGCAAGATAAGTC
This sequence comes from Zizania latifolia, assembly GCA_000418225.1. NCBI lineage: Eukaryota > Viridiplantae > Streptophyta > Magnoliopsida > Poales > Poaceae > Zizania > Zizania latifolia. Next base: position 232,339 of record KE372868.1, on the reverse strand, counting down.
GTGCTTCTGAAATTACTCCATCATCCTCAATGTACTCTTCATGATTTACATAATAATGTCAACAGTGTAGGTAGAACAATAACAGCACATCCTAACAAGTACTCTTCATGATTTACATATATAATGGAGCCATGTGACGCCTGAAGTAAAGGGATTCAGAAATCTGAATCACTTCATAAATGAAGCATGAATGAAACTGGATGGAACGAAGTAATGTCGCGTGGCTGCATATTTCATCAGTTTGTGATAAATACCAACTTCACTCACATAGAGTTCTTGATATATAGAGTGAAGAAATTGATGGGCTTGCTGTAAGAACATCTAATACACTCTATTGCTGTAAGGATCATTGGCCAAGAACGCCACTCACATGATATGTTTTGTAGATATTTTGGATCTTGGGCTTGGGATGGATCAAGAAATTTGCGCGGTCGGCACCTTCACGTACAACTAGATCCTAACATCTTTCCTGCAAGTAAATTCCTTGTTGAATGCAATGCATATTTACACATGCCACAGCAATGGAACTTTTGATCACCACATATAATTTGTCAGTGGCTCTCTATGTCTTGCATTGGAGATGCTATGATTTGATATTGAGGTCTTACACTTAGTTTTTTTATAATGAGGGTGTACACTTGACACATATCGTTTGACAGCTTTTGCTATTCAACAAAGGGATCAAATTTATAAGGTGAGCAATTTCAATGCAAATCTTAATGGTTAGGTGCCTAACGACAGAAGCGAGAGATGTAAATTATTTATATTATAAAAAAGGGGTGAGCAAACAAGTGAAGACTATTCATCAAGTGGACATAGCAATTCTAGTCTAGCTTCTAGACTTCTTTTGCTAGAGGTTAATTACTTTTTATTGGTGTATTGCCCATTAAAGGAGAGTACAAGCCAACAAGGACATAGATCTACAAAGGTCTTATTCCATGTGCATACTGTTCATGCAATTGCAACTTTACACAATTGCAGCTATGAAACCATGTGAATTCAATACATAAATCTTATTGGGTAAAGTGTTAGGTGATCATAAACTCATATATAGCTAGAGGGAGACATACACAAATCTCCATATGTTCAAGAAGAGCAACACAGGAAGTCTAACCCTACAAATGTACACTTGGGACGCATCAGAGAATCGGCAAGTTGTACCAATGACACACAGATCACCTTCAGTGGTGATGCTACTGTGGGTTCAGCACAGTGTGCCTCGACTCTCTCTCCTCTATCCACCTCTGCATGGTCTAGCTTCACTGCAAGATTTTCCAGGAGCTCAACATTTCCCTCTCCACCATCAACGCGTAGTCCATCTCCTAGAAGTTCGAGAAGTCATCAAATGATTCCTACTACCAGGCACAAGTCATGCAGTCTTCTTGTTGAAACAAGATTCAGTGCTTTCTTTGTCAATTCTCCCTATGACACATGCCAGAACATCAATGTTTGGATTCAGGGATTACATAGTGGTCTAGTTTGGATTTATCTATTTAAGGTTATGCAGCGATATGCTCAATGCATTTCTACTTCCCATGGCACCATTGGAAAAGGTCTATGGTGTGGTGCCTGAGTATTATTCCAGTGTGTTAAAAAAAGTTCAGAGTTCTTCAATGAAAGTTTGCAGTATACAAAGAAGTGCATGCTTAATTCTTGAGTTACCCCACAGCGATGCACTGTGTGATCCCTTTATTCAACCAACCCTAAGTGCCATGTACTGGTTTACCTTCATAGACTGCATGCACAAATGCTATTGCAGCATATAAAGCTAAGCTAACCCTTGAAAAATCAAGTTCAACTACTGCCAAGAATTTACCATCTCTTACAACAGGAGGGTGAACTATTAGGCATAAGGACAGCATTAAGCTGTGGTACAAATCCTTTTACTAGAGGAGAGATAATTTCTTGTAACTAGAAATCAAGTGGAGACTAGAGAGGTATTCACTCCAGCATGAGCAATATATAGCCCTTACTAGCTTGAAGGAGTGTGTAATCACACTTATATGTCTCTTAAAAACAAAACAAATATATTTTTGCCATAGTTGTAAGAAATCTTTCAGAGAAATGCACACAGGAAGAGGACATGACACTCTCTATTCTCGCTACTCTGAATCTTGCCGAACGATGTACAGTGCATACGACAATGGAACTCTAAAGAACTAAAAACAGGAACAGAGAGGAACATAGTGTTTTGCGCTGCAAACATCAGCGGCATTTTTCCTCCTTTCTTCTTCTATTTACTCGCCTCCAATTCTGGAGTTTGTTACGTGCAAATTGTGACCAAAGAAACCTTGTGCGAGATGTATGAACATGGCTGATGGGTTTCTACTTCTGCTGCAACTGAAGAAAACTTTAGATGCATTGCTAGTCCCAAGACATGTCCAACCAGTGTTGTGCTTAAAAAGCTAGCTTCATCCGATACTTGTTTAGTAATCGAGAAGCTGGTTGAAAAAGCTGAATCAAACACACTGTATTTTTACCTGCTCATGAGATCATGAGATCGGGAGGTACTAGGAATGGGGCCTACCAGCATTAGTTGGCTTCCAAATAAATATGAAGTTCTACTAGTTTAGTGGTTTGTGTTTAAATTTTCCCTCCAATTCAAAACTGTTGTGATATTCACCAAGGTGCAGAATAGAAATCAGTTGTCCCATGAGTACTGGAGTAGGTAGATGCATTACTCCTTCAATTATCCTTGTTGTTGTGCCTGTGATGCACCGGCAGGTCTAGGAAATTTTTTCTTGGGTGTTCCTACTCCACTCTCAAAAATTTTATAACACCATGAACTCAATGTACAATACGAAGTTTTCTCAAAACACGACATAAATATAACAGTTGCATCTCATAATATCATAATTCATAAATCTACTAAAATCAACAATTAAGTCCAAAAGTTTCAAAGTTACAACATAAATAGTTCAAATTTGAGGGGTCTTCTAGACTAAATTTCAGGATAGTCCATGTCCCACCTGAACTGCCCTGTAGAACTGCCACCACTGCGATGTACTATATCATTGCTTGTTTCTCCCCTTCTTACCATGGAATGATGGTGGAGGCCCCTCCAATGCTTCACTTTGCAAACTGCCTTTTGGGTCATTTTCAAAGCAGTTTGGCCACTGTTCTAAACGTTGGAGGATGGGATTGGGATGCGTTGAGAAATTTTACTTCGCTCCATTCATTCATGGTAATTTGCTAATGTGTTCTCCTTTCAATTTATACAGTGGACAACTATGCAGTCGCTGCATCGTTGGACATGTATCTTAGGTGCTTTAGAAAATTTAGCCTTCCTTGAAGCAGATGATTTTGTGACACATTTTATTCATAACTGACAATTTGGTTGATCTTGGATGTCAGGCACAAGAGAATAGCTGACAATTTGGTTGATCTTGGGCGTCAGGCACAAGAGAAGAACCCATGCCTTGTTACAGTTACCGGCGTTACTATAGTTACCTTGGGGTCACTTCTCCAACAATCTCTTCATCCAGAGATGGATGGAATCAAGCCTGGATAAGACTCTCTTGTGGACTCATGAATCTAGGACAACAGCGTCGTTATATTTGTTTTTAGTAGTGTTTATTAAGTCTCCAAAATGAATTTAACTAAATTTAAACAACATGTACCTTAGGTTCTGATCCATAGTGAAACAGTAGCAGTGCTGTAAAAATCATGGCAGCACCGACATGTTCTGCACAAATTAATGAATTATCAAGTTCAAACAAGTATAGAAACAAATTGCGATGGAGAAGCAGAAATCTGAATATGAAGACAATTTGAGGATCTCAACTTAGCCTTGCCTTTTTGCAACTTTCCATATGGCATACATGATCCTTGGTAACAGCTTTGTTTCTTCTGAGTGGCCTCACTTTCCTTTGTGTCCTTTGTTAGAATATAAAGTGAATTATCTGTATTTTTTTCATTAGCTTAAGCTTTTAGATTAAATTGATCGGTACATGTAACTCAATATGGTATCAGAGCTAAATATTGGAATCCTAACTCAATTGATAAGAGTGGATCATATGCACGCATATATTGTGGAGCTTCCAAAAATTGGCTCAGAGACTACTCTAAATCAAGGATAAAACAAGGATCATCTCAGCGAGCATATCGATCTTTTGCAACTTCACAACTTCTCTTATTTTGTATGCCAGTATGGAGATTCATCACACTCATCTTGGAACTCATATTCCCAGCATATATACATTCTTCCTTGAAAATTCAAACGTTGACTGGCTGCTCATTCTCTGAGAAAACTCATTAGTCAGTATCGTAGCTTTGGTGAGGCGATTATAATTGCTTCAAAGATTGTTTGACTGAACATACCCATAGTGTGCTTCAAATCACTTTGACAATTTTCACATGCCCACTGATTGTAACCATTCACATTACTGCTGCAGAGTTGACATAGAACCACACCACTCAAATTATGAGATAGTCACAAGAGACCAAAGGTTGATTTGATGACCATGTATATATCATTGCCTGTTGCTACACTTCTTATGATTCATGGAATGATGGTGGAAGTCCTTCCATCACTTCATTTTGCAAACTGTCTTTGTCGGGTGGAACTAGCGAAAATTAAAGAGGGTATATATGCTAGACTTTATGAATTGATTTTTGGGCTACATGTTAGACTTAGGGGTGCACATAACTTATCTTTTAGAGGGGTGCAAAGCACCCTCTCATATATATCGGCTCCACATGCCTTTGTCATTGTCAAAGTAGGATGGGATTGGGATGCATTGAGAAATTTTACTTCCGTGAGTGCAAGCAAGGTAATTTGCTAATTAAATCTGTTGTCCTTTGAAATTTCTGTTCAAGCAAGTTAACTCTGTAACACATTTTATTCGTGGATGATCTCTATTTGGTTGATCTTGGGCGTCAGGTGGACGAAAAGTATCCATTCCTCGTTACTGTATGATGAACTCTTGTTACTGATGAATTTTTGTTATGGTCAGCTGAGTTACTGTGGTTACCTGAGGTCACTATTCCCACAAGGTTACAGGAAAATGAGTGTGATCAATTGATGCAGAACTGGATGGAATCGGGTCCCTTTTCCACACATTGATCCTTTATCAAGCTAGTTAACGGCAACATCAAGTTGGATTCAGAAGTGTGCTTCATCAAACGAGCCAAAAAAAATGTCAGGAAACATCCAGCAGAAAGGGTTTTGTGAGGGTATTTTAGAAATTTCGTCTTGAACTAAACAGACAAAGAGTCCCACCTCACTTCTGAACCAAACGCACCCTTAAGTTCAGCTTCTTGTTCATATCTACTTCTTATACATGTGTCATAGTAAGACAGTAATTCAGTACATATGGTGTGCACTGCCGTGCACTTATGCTGCAAAGTCAGACCACTCTATTAATTATTACTTCTAACAAAGATCTTATAACTTAATTTTTGGAGATATTGATGATGCATGAGCCAGTGGTAGGTGAGATCACCATGTACATATACCACTTGTTTCTCTGCTTCTTATCTGAGAAATGATGGCAGAAGGCATGACAATGTGCAGTTGTGCACACTGCACTGGACTGAATGCAGATTCACAAAAGCATGGCCAGCATATGCATTCACTGGTTGTTGCATCAAAGCTTGAAGATACTAGCTACAGACTTGTCAAAGGAACAATGATCTGGCTAGCTTTGCAACTGCACAGGCCCTATGCAATCAGGCAATCAGCAACTATTTGTCTGATGATCTCATGGCAAGCCTGTAGGACTAATAAAGAGATTGAGAATGCAAAGCCATATGATGAGCACTGGAACTATGAGCATTGTAGGATTAAGATGCATCAGCGAATTTACCATCTTGTTGCTTACATCTGCAGTAACAAGAACCATTCAGCTCTGTGCTGCTCACAAACTTTGGATCTAGCTCAGCCTGAACCCCCTAACCTGGAGAACAAGAAATGGCATATATGCCTTACAGCTTGGTGATGGTAACCCTGCTTGAAGGGCTGAAGGAGCAGCACACTCATGAGGGAGAAGGATATTCTGCTGTTGAGGTCTTAATACAAGGAGTTAATAGTTAACTGCATGAGACTTCAATGGTTCAGAGATTGAGTGCAAGCTTGCTTGATCAAAGAATAGGGAATAGAAGAACCTGAGGAGTCGAGGCTACCGGAAGAGATCAGCTGCAAGGTCACTTGTCAAAATGTCACTTTGTATGTTGCAAAATTTAATAAAATGTTCTTTTGTTCTTTTTTGTTTTCTCATTAAAATACGTGTGAAAAGAAATTGTATGTTTGGCCTGCCACTGTATTTTGGCATGCTTGGAGGATGGCAAGTATAGAGTGGCACGCGCGCCGAACGGGAGCATATCCTCTCAATAAAAAGGCAAAGGGTAACAATGTATTTGCATATGACATTTTAACAACTAGTACATTCTAACATGTCACATTTTATCTAAACCGAAAAGGGGGTATCATACAATTCCAAAAGTTCAAGTGGCAGATTAGAGTAGTGAGGTGAAAGTTATTTACAGGCATCAGTTGGCCGCAGAAATGGCAAGGTAGAAGAACATGTTACAGGCATTTGGATAATAATCATGTATATTCCCTCCAAACGTAACAGGTACCACCAGATGGCGATCATGGACATTGCATTTGGAATTTTGGATAATAAAGATAACTCAGTTCCATCCAGAACAAATTCACAATACCATGTATCATTCTCAAGTAACAAATGATCACATAATTTTCCCCCTTCTTCCTCTAAAACCTAGACGACTTATTCTTTCCCAGCCTCACCTCACAGTATATACATTACAACAGGATCTGAAGGACTACATATCCTCCTACCTCTTTGTTTTCAACCTGGGTATCAAAATCAAATCTCGGTCAAAAATGCAGCCGCAAAAGCCTCCCTCACAAGCTCTACAACCAACCAGACCACCAAAATAAGACATGGACCAAGGAAATGACAAAAAGGCAGAAACTTGGCATCAAGCACCAGACGTCAGTCTACCAACACAACTACTATCCTTAACTAGGAATTTCTGTCCCCGGAAAACTATTCCTAACTAGGAACCTTGTGTGTGTTTGAAAGTCCTCAAGACGCTCTCCATAATGGACATCTGCAAGATAAGACTACCACGGGTAGTAACCAGAAGAAAAAGGGGATGACACAGTTCACCTTGTACTGTCACTGTATATCAGCTCCTACCAGAAAAGTATATCTAATGAGAACTAGGGTAAATCACAGCCTAGTCTTGACAGACCCTAACAGGGAGCAACTATAAATTAATCCCAGGCGCTGGGAGCCCCTGCACCGCCACCATAGCCGCCACCCCCATATGAAGAGGAACCCCCATAACTACCACCTCCACCGCTGCTGCCTCCACCATAGTAGTCACCACCACCACCCCTTCCAGAGGAAGAATCCCTGCGGAAGTCACGGCCACCGAAGCGGTTCCCACCTCCAGACCTTCTGTTCCTACCGCCGCCACCATAAGATGGGCGAGCTGCATAACGAGACAACCATGCAGGTACCTCCTGATTAGATTCTTGCATTAGCTCAGCCAGAGACCTTGCCATTGAAGAGTTGTTCTCATTGAAGAAAGCAGTTGCAAGACCACTGTTTCCTGCCCTCCCTGTCCTTCCAATCCTGTGTACATAATCATCAATATCATTGGGGAGATCGAAGTTCACAACATGAGCAACATGAGGAATGTCAAGGCCCCGGGCTGCCACATCAGTTGCGACCAGAATAGGAGTTTGTCCACTCTTGAAAGATCTCAGAGCATACTCTCTTTCCTGTAAGAAAGAGTACATTAATATATAAGGAAAGCCAAATCTTGATGCAAAAAAACATAGTTGTAGTTCATTCGGCACAAGTTTTATACTGCTCACTGGTAATAAGCAAATACTACTGAAAAACTGAAATGCTGCAGTTGGATTGATCAGTAAACCAACGAGTACACACTAGACAGCTCTGCTATGTAATAACAATATCTGGATATAACATGAGGTACATGCATATCTTATTTAGAATTATCCAAGAAAGAGAACCAGATGACCAAAAAGAAATAGATAACATAAATTTCATCATCAGATGACCAATTGGTTTAACCATTTCAGAAAACAAGTGTAGACAAATACTCCTAGAAATACGAGTGGTTATGAGGAAAAAAGAACAAGAATGAACCTGCTGGTTTCTATCACCATGAATAGAAGTAGCTGGAAATCCATTCATACATAACCAGTGCTCCAATGAATCAGCACCCCTTTTGGTTTCCACGAAGACAAGTGTAAGAGTTGACTGCAACAGGGGAAAAATAAAAAACGATGAATACCACGGTACTTGGGGAACTGCAATATTCACTTCAAGAGTGCCAAGCAGCCATTCAACAGTTAATCTTAGGGAAAGTTAACACCAATGAAAAACATCAGGACATTCAGTAGAAATGATTAAATCATTTAACAGAACTGCGGCCAAGACATTACTTTTCCTTGAGTAGCACCATCTCTTTGTGCATGAAGCAGATCCATCAAGTGGCTTCTTTTATCAGCCTCCTGCACAAACTCAACTCTCTGTGCAATCAAATCAGTACTTGACCCAACTCTTCCAACAGCCAGGAATATGTAGTTCTCCAGGAAGTCAGATGCCATTCGCTGTGTTCATTAGAGAAACACAAAACCTCATTAAGAATACAAATGAAAAAAAAAATGAAAGAGAATCAGATAACATTTCACCAAGGTAAAGTGCCACACATAGAATTAGATAGTCAATCATATAACAAGAAACCAAGTTGAATATATTCAGCACTAACTACTTGATAAAGTAACAGTGATGCACTGATGCCTGAAATGATAACTAGGATAGCAGCTATAACCTGAGTGTTTGATCCTTAAGAGCATATCCAAACACATATAATAATATATTTATCATAAATGCTTCATTGTAATAATAGAAATTTTGTTTTCTGAATAGAGCAATCAACTTTAGAACCAAATGGGCTGAAACTTCCAAAATATATACATTGCACAGAGGCTAACATAAGTTTTCTCTGCGGAATCAGTGGGTGTTTGACTGCAAGGCAAAGTAGACCTTATAAAAAAGTAATCAACAAACATTTTGGCCTTCACATGATTTCAGGCTAACTTTGGTATACCTGGGCACATCAGCAAGGTTCGTCCCAAAACTTGGGAAGCAAAACTAGCTTGCCCAAGTTTTGGCCACTGTTTCTTTTGCTACCAGAACTTTCAATTGTGCTTGTGATTTGCCATAGCCAATATATGAAAGGTTAGAACTGTGTATTTCTTAATTGTTTCATGTGTAACCAACAAGATGTCTGCAAGGAATACTGAAGATTTCCACTATATTACTCACAAATTTAAGATCGTCTAGCACAGAACCAAACATTATCCAACTTAAGCAAAATATGGCAAAATAACAGAAATACAAACCAAACAAGGTGTGTGTGTGTGTGTATATATATATATATATATATATATAACAACAGATCCATAAGAAAAAATATGCAACATAAATGAGGACATGGAGTTTATTAGCTAGATAAAATCAATTGATAATACGCAATTACACTTATACATTAAATGCATATTTAATATGAATACAGTAAATCGACATAAACAACTAACCTGGATTTCTTTTGGGAATGTCGCGCTAAACAACATTGTCTGCCTGGCACCTGGTGGAGGCATGTCCATTTGCTCAACAATTCTCCTAACTTGAGGTTCAAAACCCATGTCAAGCATTCTATCTGCCTCATCAAGGGCAAGAAATCTGACAGAATGCAAAGCTACTCTTGCCCTTTCCAATAAATCAACCAAACGACCAGGAGTGGCCACAAGAATGTCAACACCCCTCTCAAGTTCTCTCAACTGCGAAAAAGTTAAAACATAAGCCTAGGATATCATAGAAATTTGAGAAACTAAGGTATTCAATGATTGCCAAGCGCCCAAACCAAATATGCAGACAAAAAATTGACTGGAAATCCTCCAAAAATGTTTTAACTTCTTATTTGGATTAACTTTGTAGTGCATGATTGAACCACAAGGCTTAGAGACAATGTTATTTTAATGTAACTGATGCCTTGGATTAACCTAGCAACAAATGCTTTATGTAGGTCAGAATAATATCTAATGATGCTCACTGCTAGGACTAAAGAGCATAGCTATGAATTATATTGGAAAACCTACAATGAACTAGGCAATGTCCTATATACAGTAGAGAGCCTAAACATTTTAGCACATTTAAAGGTATCATTACCAAAGAAGGGATGCCAAAACATTTTGTGTAATAACCTCAGAAAAAGGATGCAGATTCATGATTCACAAATAATTATTACCATTATAGATAATAAAATGAAAATGTTGAATGCAATATAAGCAATAGAAAGTCATAATTTGTCCATCTCAGCCTACACAATTTACCCATTGCATGGACCATGACCATACACCACAATCAGAGGTCTCGCAAGGCCTGTGTGAAAAGTAATTGGCTATCTCATGGTGCACTCATCCTAAAATGCCAAGCAAGCAGTTTTCTGAAGTCTGAACTAGAATTAAAATTGGATTGACAATTCATAGACAGAATCAGACCTGCTGAGTAATAGGTGCTCCTCCATATGCAACAACAACCCTGACACCGGTCTGATAGGAAAATTTTTTAGCCTCTTCATGAATCTGCAACAGAATACAAATATAACATAGTATCCAACAATGAAATGCGTGTCAGAGGAAATCAAATCAGGGAAGATATGCTGCACCAAACAATTTTAAGCATCCTTTACCTGCATGGAGAGCTCCCTGGTGGGGGAGAGAATGAGCGCGAGAGGATAGGCGGTCCTCATCCCCCCGCGCTGCGGCCTCTGAGCGGGCGGGCCGCGCATGATGCCGCTGACGATAGGGAAGCAGAACGCGGCCGTCTTCCCTGATCCAGTTTGCGCGCACGCCATGAGGTCCCTCCCGGCGAGCGAGATCGGGATCGCGTACCGCTGTACGGGGGTGGGGCGCACGTACTTGCATCGGCGGATGTTCTCGTTGAGCGCCTCCCCGAGGTCGATCTCCGCGAACGTGCTGACCGGTGGGGGCACCTCCCGGCCGCTGGTCTCGACGGGGATATCCTCGTACGCGTCGAAGTTGATCCCGGTGTTCTGGTGCGCGTCGAACACCTCGGGCTCGTCCGCCGC
>KE372868.1:203408-214779 GCA_000418225.1 Zizania latifolia | reverse complement strand
CGCTGCCGACGGAGCAGATGCGCGAGCTCGCGCTCGGCCTGGAGCTCAGCGGGCAGCGCTTCCTGTGGGTGGTGCGGAGCCCCAGCGACGAGGGCGACGTGAACGCCAACTACTACGACGCCGAGAGCAAGAAGGATCCCTTCGGCTACCTCCCCGACGGCTTCACGGAGAGGACCAAGGACGTCGGCCTGCTAGTCCCCTCGTGGGCCCCACAGACCAAGGTGCTCGCCCACCCGGCCACCGGAGGGTTCCTCACCCACTGCGGTTGGAACTCCGTGCTCGAGAGCTTGCTCCACGGCGTGCCAATGGTGGCCTGGCCGCTGTTCGCCGAGCAGCGCCAGAACGCCGTGATGCTCACGGACGGCGTCGGGGCGTCGATACGGGTGCCGGAGTCCAAGGGGAGGAGCAAGATCGCGGCGGTGGTGAGGGAGGTGATGGAGGGGGAGGGCAGAGGCGCGGCGGTGCGCGCCAAGGTGGCGGAGCTCCGGCAGGCGGCCGTCGATGGCCTCCGTGACGGCGGCGTCGCCACGGCGGCGCTTGCTGAGGTGGCGGACAAGTGGACGGTATAATCGACACGTTGGCAGCTAACCTCCACGGTGGCCGTACAGCCTGTTTCATCATCTTTTTTTACCCCAATTTGTAATTATTCATGCGCTTCACTTAATTCCCTCGTTAGGTAGCTTGTTTGCTTCGCATGTATTGAGACTTGAGAGCACAGTAAAAAAATCGTGACCGGTATCACTTACCGGTTTACCGGTTTAACCGTGGTTTAATCGGTGAACCAGAATATTATATTTTAAATTAAATTTATACGGTGAATACTCTTTTGTAAAATAGTAGCCATGGGTAAATATATTAAAAATATCTTTGATATGATCTTTTTTTACTATGATTGAGATAACTAGATTTATAGAATGGGAATCCCATTAATAATAAGAGCGAGCCATGTATATGAAACGCAGCTGTGGATGGTTCGAAAAGAATACGATTTGGCACTTATCCAACAGCAACGCTTTATTTATAACGAAAATCAATCTAACCGTCACACTCACATCAAAAAGTATATACGGCCACTCATCGAGCAACACAGACTGTTAATGCTATATTAAGGCCTATTTAGAACGACGAATTTTAAAAGATTTTTAGATAATCCAAACTAAATCTTATAAAATCTCTATATTCTAAAGTAGATCTTTAACTTTTAATATTTTGTTATGTGCACGAATTTCAAACCCGCTCGACATTTGTCAGCCCAACTCTTCTCCGGTGGTGTGAAGCCTTGTAATCATGTTATATTCAGGCCTACCTTAAAACACTTAAAACAGAGTAATTTTAAATGATTTTTAGATAATTTGAGCTAATTTTATGAAATTTTCTATATTCCAAAGCATACCTTATGCTGCTGTGTTTGGTTCAGCTTTTTCAACCATGTTTGAAAAAATTAAAAGCTGAATCAAACAGATTTGGGGACAAATCAGTTTCTTCAAAAGCTGTAACTTTTTCTATATAAACTAAAGAAACTGTGAAAGTTGCTTTCATCTTAACTTTTACAGTTTCTAAATCAAAACTTCATAAAAATTATCCATGGCATAAAAGTTTAGAAAGTTACTTTTATTCTACCTTTCACAGTTTCTCTAATTTTTTTTATAGCTCACAGCTTACAACATATTTTCTACATTTTATCCCGTTCGTTTACAGTAGTTTTTTTATAATCTAGCTCAATAAAACACGCATTAACTTTTAATGTGTTGTTACGTGCACGAAATTCAAACCTGCTCGACATTTGTGAGATGAACTCTTCTCCGGTGATGTGGGCGTGATTGAAACGCACGTCGAGTTGAGTGCCATTTCGCACTCTGGATGGCCAGCGGCAGCTCGGAATAATTAAAGTTTAAGCAGCAGGCTAACCCTGCCAACATCTTGTTTTATTCCTCCAAATCTTCCCAATCTGGCTACAAAATGGGGTAAGTACGGCTACTACCCGACAGTATTAGCAGTACATAATTTAATCTAATTAATCACCCAATTTATAATGGTAGTACACAATTGTCGTAGTACTGTAGCAGCAAATCATGGGGGTTCTATGTTGCATTATACTATCGTTTTCCAGGACAAGCACAGTACACATCACAGAGAAACACGATCGAGGCCTTTTTTTAATATAGGATTTCTTCAACTTTTTTGTAAGTAAATATATCAACAAGTCCGATATTAAACTTATCGTATATATCTTAATAATGTATTCTTTTCCAAAATATAATATTTTTAGACTTGGCACATGTATTAAGTAGATGTGTAAAATGACTATAATACTTTGCTCGAGATGGATGAATGTAGGATCAGAAGTATAGCAATGTGAGTAATAAAGTCCAATGATAATATGGGTATTTTATTATATATTTTATAAGTATAAGGTTGTCATATTTAGAATAAATTTTAAACTTAAAAGATACTATATTTTGGGATGTAATAAATATTTATTTAATATTATAGATTTTACTCTTTTCGTCATATAATATTGTAACATAGGACCGAATTTAATATTTTATTGTACAATAAATCTAAACAGTGTTACTGTCCAAATTCATTATATTATAAAATATTAAATTTGATTTTAGGTCAGAATATTCTGGGACGGAGCGTGAGTAATATGTATTTTAAACAACTACGGAGTAAGTGAGAATGGAATCTTGTTCGCGTAAAAATCTTGTAGGTTTTCTTTTTTCCCCCTTGTAACAGAGGCTCAGGTGCTATAAATTATTCGATGCAAACAAGTTCTTACGTTGTTGTCACGTAGGAGTCGGATGTAAAAGTGGATGCGACTTGTTACGAGACAAGTGGTCAGGAAGTTACACCAAAAACATATTTCGCATCACTGTTGCAATCACCGGCGATTGTGCCAGATTTACGTATCACTTTCAGGAACCTGCAACAATGTCTAGAAGGGTTTTCTTTTGTGCTGCGTCGTAGTCTCATCATGTATCTATCAATACAACATAACATGTAAATGTCAAAGTATTTCTACGTAGAAAAGTATTTTGTGGTAGCGTTCGCCGTACAGGGACATAATCATTAATCCGTTGGCTGACAGCGTGTGGCCGCAGCAGAAGCTAGGAAGCGGATGGCCACAGAAGATCCAGGACGGTAGAGCGCAGGAGCCAGGAAGGAGAGATCAGAGATGGCCACAGAAACGGGCTGAGCCGGACGGACATGGAGCCCAGGGGCCAGGGCTGACCCACAACGCATGGGCCATGCGTTACGGCGACCAGATCGGCCAGCGTGGATAGGGAACTATAGGTTTATTCGGTTTGTTTGATATAATTTATAAAAATTTTGGTTTTAAAAAAAAATTCTATTTCTATTTTAACAAAATAAACTTACAACAAATAATATAGAAAAACACCAACAAGAAATACAAGAAGACCCACTTGGCTAGCGCCCGAGGCAAGAGGTGGGTGACACAGCTCGTACAATGGACTCACACGGTGACCGATGGTTAATAGCATGTCTAGATAGTCGGTGCGATGACGAAGAGTAGAGCCAGGCCAAAATATTGTGGGCTGAGCGGAGCCATACAGAGCGGCACTGGGTGGGATGATACCGAGCAGGGCAGCGCTAGGCAGAGCAATGCCTTTTGGGGACGGGGCGATGGTGCCGAGCGATACGAGACGACGCTAGACAGGGTGACATAGAGTAGAGCAGCATTAAATAGGATAAAACTGATATCGCTAAAAGGATCAAGCGAAAGTGTAGTACTCTATGCTATAGAGGGGCACACCCCTGTTAGCAATGGGAAGGAAGAGTAACGAGACACCATCATCAATCATCAGGGTAGTGGTGCATCCGAAGCAGGGCTGCGGCGTGACGCGTCAAGATCGAGACTCCCGGGCGGACGGCAGCAACCTCGATCAGCAGCGCGACGAGCGGCGGCGATCTCGGCGGTGTGGCAGGACGGTGTCGGCGCCTCGGCGGCGCGGCACGTTCAAGATCGGAATAGCTCTGTGCCGTGGTGTCACCCATGAACGCCCTAGCTAATATTCTGAGCCCTTCTCGCAGCAATTCCAGCCCGCAATGTCTGCGTGCATGCGGCCGCGTCCCACGTTGACCCTGCAGCTGCAGGTGGGTCGTGTACACGTGTGAGCTCAGTCAAAGGGAATAGAATGAATCGTCTATATTTTCGGAGGTTAATACGGATGTTTTAAGCTAAGCACACCAGTGAAAAAGCTCGTTGTTGTGTAATACTTAGAGTTTTCCAGTCTTTAATAGGATCATACACGTGTCATAGTGTTATGACATGATTAGCACATGATTACGGGAAATCATATCAATATTTTCCCAACCAAACGCATCGGCAAATTCCCTCCGCTTGTCAGCTCAAAGGCTACCGAAAAATCTCAATTTTAGAACATAATTTTAGGGTATTATTTAAAGTCTTTTTTATCAGAATATTTGGAAAGTTTTGATGATAGGACCGTCGTGAATATCAATACAAAAGTGTTATCTAAATCTTTTAGCTCTACAAATACCGGACGCTAGTTTTTCCTATCCAGAAAAAAATAGGAGAAACAAGTAGACCTAGGTCAATTACAACTAATCTACTACTATCTCCGATTCGTATTGTAAATCATTCAAATTTATTCAAAATCAAACCTATTCAACTTTAACAAAGTTTAAATAAAAAATATATTAGCATACACAATATCAAATAAACACACATATTTTATAGCCAGTTTAATGAAACTAACATAATGGTGTAACTGTCTGTATATTTTTTTATAAAATTAATTAAAATTAGATAAAGCTAACTTGTTAAAAAATCAGATGAACTCTAGTGGGCTTGGCTCCAAATGGCCAGCCGCCTAATTCTTGTCGGATCCATGACGCCGTCAATTGATTCCCTTCCTTCCTAGTTCCTCCGTGGTATAGGTAGCTGTCATCCATCACTAATTATTTTTGCCATCTCATGGAAGAAGAGAAAAGAACTGATCGATCGATTTTGCCGTCCATTTCAGTGTCGTGTACGAAAATGACGGCCGACTGGATTGCACCCGTCAACCACGATGAGAACTTGGACAAGAACGCTGTAATCTTTTTACAAACTTGAGAAAAAATTTATCACCTCTATTTATAGTTTAAATAGACGAAGTCTTATAATATGTCCAGTAAAATATCAAAATATTACATCGTTAATAGATAAAAATTGTTTAAATTTGATATATAAAAAAGCATTAAATTTGTGTTGAAAAAATATCATATCGTTATATTTTTTTGTCAAAAATAAAAAACCAGATTGTTCAACTAAATATAATTAATCTGTCCAAAGCTTAAATACTAGATTTCTTGAATCTAAATTTAACGAGTTAAAAAAATTCTAAATCGATGGCTATCTTAAATGGGTCTAAATTTGATTACAATTATTTGAGGATAAAGGCAATAATCCGGATGAAAAAACATGTGGGTCGGATCGGTGATAATAATGGTCGGATCATTGTGCCAAATAATGGGGACATGTGTCTTTTGCAGATGCCAATAAATAGTTGTCCCCAAAGATTCCACCCCTCGTGATGCCAGCACACGTATGCATGACGTCTGCTCCCTCCCATATGACAATTTCAAAACAAAACAAAAATAACATTATATATAATTATGTAATTTTTATATGATTAAATAAAAATATTTTTAATCAAATTTTAGATTATTAGAGTCAAAACTGATAAGTAGATATCGGTGTATGGGAGGGTCAAGAGAAAATAATGGGTTGTCATGCATTTTCACAGGATAGAAGGTTATAAGTATTCGTTTCGTTTTTTAACAATTGTGACACTGTTACTCCGTATCGTATGAAAACTGACAAGTTGTTTAATTTTTTTACAAGTCAACTACAGACAGTGTATTCAACAACTATGCAAAATGTATTAATAGTATATTTATATGATATTGCAGATGTCAACAAATTTTTCTTTAAACAACTTAGTCAGAGTTAAACAAGTTTAAATTGAAAAAATTCAAAAGCCTTGTAATATGAAAGTAATAGAGCGGTACAGAATTTAGTGTGATGGCGTTTACGGTGAAAACAAGTTCATTCTAGATATATTTTGAATTTTGTATTATTTTCACGCCCTAACATACTTAGGCTAGTTTAAGCCGAGATAGATCCCGACTCATTCCATTTGGAAAACAAGTGAAACAACAAATTCTACAGCCTAGTTGAAAACAAAGGACTCCAAGTAAACGGCGGACCACCAGCTGTTTTGGATAGAGAGATAGCAACAAACTGTTTTTGTTTGCACGAATGAAAAAAAAGTAACTAGAGGTTAGGAATACAATGTTACGACAATTTCTTCCATCCAACTACTTGATGACCTCAAAAAAGAGAACATCGGGTTGGAGCCTGCAGTCTCTGAAGCGTTCCAGCAACTGCTCCCATGTATCTTCTGCCTGGATGTGTAGAGTTAACAGCTCAGAATCAATAAGCCTTACATGCACAAGCCAGGAGGAGCAAGTTACCTACCTCAACAGTCTCGGCGCTACAGATGAGCCACTTGTCCTGGTCGCGAGCAAAGCAGACGTAGCGTCCACCAGCATAGCAGATCTGCATAGTTTTGGATTAGAGGGAATAAATAAGATGGTTATGTTGGTAAGTACGAGCAGGCAGGTTAAGGAGTAGGGACGGAGCCATGGGGTGCCAAGAAATTAGTGTTTAGTATCTTAAATTAAGTAATATGAATAATTAAATGATGTATCTCATCTATATTTTTTCGTTAGCTCCGTTCCTGTTAAGGAGCATCCAACAACAAAGTGGCAAACCTTGCAAAAGACCTGAAGTAAAACTCAACAGAGAAAAGGGATGAATTTATTGAAACAAAAAATGGTATACCGACGTAAATTCTGCACCACCGCATGAGATTTGTAATAGTGACATTTGGAATTGAGGTATGAAGCAAAGGAAAAAAGCGAAAACGTGAGAGTAAAATAAATAGTAGAAAAAGTCTAATAAAGATTACCAGGCAATGGTACTTCAATTCAATGCTCACTTGATGAAACATATACTGACAAAAATTTCAGTGAAATCACACAGGATGTTATCTGTTATTATCAGTACTGCCAACACAAACTACAAACTCTTGCTCAAATTCTGGTCTTGAAAATTTCCAAATGTTGGATCCAGCGAAGTACAAGAGAATTAATTTCGCCTACAGGACCATTGACGACTTGCAAATATTCCCCACAATACTATATGGCCAACTCATATATGGATATGATGCATCATAGCTTGAACCCATTATCCACTGTAACCGAACCAGTTCAAGGTTTGAATCTGGCAAACACCAAGTATAAGCTTATTTCGTTTACTTCTGATAAAACCCTGCTTCAAACTAATATCATCCTTTTTAGGACAAGTAATACATGTAATGTCCATATGACCTCTCTCACCTTTGAGTATATTCCAAGATCTATGGTCGTAATTAAGATACAATACCAGCCAAGGAAAACCAATGATACATAGAACTCTCGGGACAATCGATATCAACCAATAGCAAACAACTCATTGTTTTTGCCCTCCTTTTTGGATTTCCTTAACATAACAATCAAGGATAACATTGCTTATTCAGTATATCAACAATTTTATTCATAAAAAAGAAAGGTTTTCCGTGCACATACCATTGAGGCCAGAGAATAGCTTGACGAGGAGTGAACACCTTTGCCAAGAAATTTAATCTCAAGGGGTTGTGTAATGCCAACCAGAACTTCAGAGAGCTGAACCTGGTTTTCACAGCCACCAACCCAGTCTAAACCTTCAACATAATAGCAAAAACAAAAAACAAAACTTACATTTTGATGTTAACTTTAGGGGATAAAAAAATGAATGGAGCAAAAGCCTCCAATATTACATCGCAATTTACTGTCGTAGACAAGAAGTCAAGAAGCTTTACCGATTGTAAACAGATGTGGCGTGTTTGAAGGAGAAACATCAATGTTCTTCGGACTTCCACAATGGTCACAATTTCCCTCAGAGCATGGCTGCTCATCATATAAAACTGGAAGCTCCGCAAAAGATTTAATCTGCTAAAAGTCGGCCGTTACAATTTTTGCTAGGATACTATCGCATCATATATCCACCTATAAAAGGTTATCTACAAAAGCAGTCTGATGTGACAAACCTTTATTGTTTGAGGTGAACTATCAAGTCTATAGAAAATTGTAGAATGTTCTTTTTCATAAAAAAAATTCCCACATCTGCAGCTCACTTGAACATGGAACTTAATCCCAAACAGAGTATGTGTTCGGCATATGCAATCTCCACAGCTGATAGGACTTACTACCTGACCCTCAATCTCACTATTGAAATCAAAATGCAAAGACACTTCTGACATATGCAATCCATGAAGAATCATTTCCACAACCTCAGAAGCAAAAAAATTTCCAGCCTGCAGCTGAAATTGATTCACAAGGTTTAGCCTTGTGAAGGCAGAAAGATATGCATGCAGAATAAAATAAATCTGAAGCAGAATGAAAATGCTGGTAGTTTCTGATGGATTAACCGATACTTTACATGTTAATCAGAAAAAACAAACAAAAATGTGACATTTGGATATTTAAATTCACTAATTCTATCTTGCGAGGAACAAGACAAGATATATAGTTCACAATCAATCAAAGGTAGCATCCGCAGTAAATAAATTTAAGGAATGGATTTCAGATGGTAAACTAAAATTTGAGTCCCTTTATTTATTTATATAAGGAATGTCTACAAAAATGAACTTTGACCATTAATTTCTTTCACAATATACTGCCAATAAATGCAAGATCATGGTCATATAAAATTGCTTTCAACGATGAGTACAACTGTCAGTTTTATGTCACTAAATACACCATTGGCATAATTGTTGACAAATATATTATTTGTTTGAATCTGGAAAAACATGCTCTCTTTATAAATAGGAAAATGGAGAGAGTAATATATTGTTTGAACAAAATGACTGTGAAAAGGAATACCTTTTGAAACATGTTGTGGTTTGCAATTTTACAGAGACTGGCCTTCACAGAAGGCAGTAGACAAGTCACACTGTCGTGTTCATTTTTCTCCCAAGCAGAGAAGATTTCATAGAACAGGTCAGAGATGCAGCGGTTCTCATTGATATTCACGATCCATACAGGCGGTGCCCTTAGAAACTCATCTCTGAAGCACCTCAAATTCCACAATGACTGCACATATTCATAGGAAACTAGAACTCAGAAGCTAGCACATGACAAAACACATAACTACATGCAAGTTTTTTACTACCTGTATGATCACATGCAAGATAAACAGGTCTTTGTCAGCGTTGTTTTTGTTGAGAACATTAACACCTTTATAGCTGGTGGTGCTTGCCATTTTCTCAGCTGATTGGCCAGAAGTTCCTGGACAATAAGATGATCGATAAGAACACACTATGGGTAGTCTTTGTAATTATGAAGAAATTACTATGTTCACATAACACATAACACATAACATAATTGAAAAATAGGATGGGTAGTCTTTGTAATTATGAAGAGATTACTATGTTCACATTAACAAAGAAATCACAGATACAGCTAATATTTGTGAGAGGTTTATCTGTTCTCAGGAATGGTTATACCATAAGAAAGTTACCTTTTGCATAGGGAATGTTAAAGTTCTCCTGGAAACAAAGCAACTCTATAATGTTAATACTTCCAAATAAGTACTCACACATCTGCAAATAACTAGAACGTTTTTTTAATAAAATGTGGATGTGATACTTCATTGCAGGTTATTAATGAGTTCAAATACCATGTAGACACAAACATATATACTTTATTCTCATGCTAAGAAAATAAACTAAAGAATGTATTTGAATGAAAGCCATGTGGGTAATATTTTTGTTTAGTAGTTAGCAAATGAGATTAGACTAATTTTTTATTGCTTCTCAATTGAGTACACGAGATCCCTTTATATAAAGGGAGGACTAACTTGACATAAGGAAATAATCCATGCTATCATAAAAACCAATCTAATATTTATATCTAATTCCTAACTAAAACTAATATCTTCCTATCTAATATTATCTTTTAAGAACTCAATCTAATTTTACCTTTTAAACTATCAAATCCCTAATTATTGCTACAGTAACACACAGGAACTATTCACGCTACAGTGCATGCGTGAGTACTGTTCACGTGGACTGTCTGGGCCTGGCCCACTATCCATGACACTTCTCCACATAACAGAAGATGTCACCTTCTAGTTCTAGTTCCATATTTGCCAGTATTTCAGCTACCTCCATCTCTTTTACTTCCACATCCATTGGTGGACCAGACAGTTTTTGGTTTGTCGTGCCCTCAGAATTCCCATCTTCAACACAAATCTCACTGCAACAATAGTAAAAAGTTGCTGTGAGGTCATTTCTATAGTTGAAAAATAGAAGGTGATCAAGTTAACAATAGTAGTTGCATGCATAGAGTCTATATCATAGAAAAAGACCGAGAACTACGAACACAAGCAAACAACTACCTTTTTCTCATTCTAATTAATTAGGCCCCATTCTTTTTAGCTAATGGAGGTATGGATTATGCGTGTGACGCTTTCAATAGTACGGTTTCTTTAAAAAATTTCTACAGCAGCATTGCTTAAATAACCTTTTCTAATTTATTTCTAAACTTTATAATATATAGTATTTAATTAAAACATGCATTAATTAATGAACTAATGAGCTGGTTCAAATGCCCCCTAACAGACTCACTAATTTCCCCAGTCATCATTTATCATGAAAAGCAAACTACAGAACCAGTATAGTGTAAATACAACCATATAGAAAGTGTAGATATTCCAGATAATGATGAGTTAGAAACTACATTGCATTTTGTACCTTTCTTGGGGTTGTTCATCAGCCTTATGCGTCTCATTTGAGGATGAAGGCTGTAACAAATTGTAACATGTTACTGCCAACTTCAAATAGATCAATTAACAAAAATACGAATTGTTCCAATGAAGTTTCGACTTTAAAAGATTATAGTAAAAATGTGAAATATATGAATACTAACCATCAGGTTCTGTCTGCTTGTACCCATCTTGTTTGCATCGGAAAGATTGGAGACATGTTTTACAGAGACATTCTTGCCAGGGACACTGGGAACATCATCAAATATAGGATCAATTTTGGAAGCACCTATATGACCCACAACATTTGGATCTCCAGCCATGACTTTCTTTATTTTTCCCTGCGAACATGATTATCAGTGAGCAAGCAATATGGACAAGCAGCTGGAAATTAGATAAAAAAACAAGCATACATAACACACCCATACAAAAGATGACACAAGGGGAAATATGGCTTCACGATAATCCAAAACAGAATTTCTGAGGAACTTA
>KE372868.1:157007-173173 GCA_000418225.1 Zizania latifolia | reverse complement strand
CACTGTGAATCTGTGATTGTGACGACTCGAGACAACTGTGGTCATATTCCTCAAAACAGAGAGAGAGATTACTGTGATCGTATTAAAGGCATATTTTCCATGAGGACTGGGGATTCGTTTGCCTTGGAAGTGTTACAGCTTATGGTACCAACAAATAGACACATAATTCACTAAAATAAATCTCTACAAAAAGTAGATGATATCATGAAAAATGACGCATTGCAGGTATAATAAAGAGTTCAATCGACATCCGACAAGCTATATTTGAGAAATAACTCGTGCATCAAGGTCCAAATGGATGCAGATTACATCTGGTCTGACAATAATTAAACCCCCATTACAAGATCTGAATCAAATAGCACACACTGCATTATTCTTGAAGAGTAGATATAACCCATAGTTCAAACTCCAAAGCACCACGCAGTTTCTCAAGATTTTGTTGACAGCCTCCTAGAAATGAATTTCTTCAGATTGCTCCCAGAATCATTTAGGTCACATAATTTCGTGTTTATATAACACAAAAAAATGTGCACGGTAGATTCATTTTCACGTGATATCAATAATATATTGCGCTGTCTGCAAAAGATAATATTAACTAAATAGCATTACTAATAGAAACTACAAGAAAGGAACGTAGAATATAAACCGTGCATCGATTCTTATTGTAAAAAAATACTTTCTATCGTAATTTTACTCATACTATATTTCCTTGTCTGTTTGAATTAAATGATAGTACCTGACATGAAGGAGGCACTATTTTCATTTGACATGCTGGACTGTGATTCTAGACATGTTATGCACTGAGTTGCACTTGATCGATCAGAACTTGGATCGATCTACAATTTCCCCACCTGTTCAACAAGCTTGTTTCCATTTTCATTCCTACTGGTTGGTGGATCTTGCAATTCAATGTTCAGGGTCCCAAAGCATTTATCTTCAGCATGAAAGTCACTGCAAAATGATGAAATTTGTAACCTGACAAGCCGAAAAAACAATTAATAGAACACATAGAAGGAAAAACAACAAACAGAACACATAGAAGAAAAAACATAAATTGAATCATACATAAAAAAGATAGAGAATTCCTGTAAATACCAAATACGAACACATGAGAACTAAATACAAGATTCCAGGACAGGATATTCCAGCTGCCAAAAAATAACTAACATAAATACACCAGACCATTATTACCTTTCTTGATTATTCTCATTGATCTTTGGAGTATGATCTGAGGGTGAAGACTGAAAAAATGTTTTGGTGTTAGTAATTCAGTTTTTGTTGAATCGATTAATGAAACAACAATAAGACATAATATAGAAATTTTATTGTTCTAGTACAAATGTAAGTGTTGCATATACTAATGAATCAATAATAAAAATTAGGAATATTTGTTCAACAGAGAAATGTATGTTACTGTTCTTTCTGGAAGGAAATGACGATTAACAAAACAAACCTTGTGAACTTTTGTCTTCTCCTGATCGCCAGGATTATGAGCAACAATAGCAAGCATTTCATCAATATCAGCAACACTAATCCTCTTAGCAGATATTTCTGGATCATCAATCATGCATTTCTTTAATTTACCCTATATAGATAATTGGCGACTATCAGTGATCACAGACTATTTGAGAAAATATCCTATACAAGCAAATTCGGACATAAACTAACCCATAGGAATAATCTTGAACGTGACAGGATAGGTCCTCGATAATCCACAACACAAATATTGACAAATTCAAGCCACAACTCATGGATTCCAGGAAGAGCCTTGGCAAACTGAAATGCAAAAACGAGGTCGATCTCATGTAAAATTAAC
This sequence comes from Zizania latifolia, assembly GCA_000418225.1. Taxonomy (NCBI): domain Eukaryota; kingdom Viridiplantae; phylum Streptophyta; class Magnoliopsida; order Poales; family Poaceae; genus Zizania; species Zizania latifolia. Next base: position 171,357 of record KE372868.1, on the reverse strand, counting down.
TAGCAGCAAAAAAGGAAACCAATAAGATAGAAAATTGCCAAACCTCAGTACTATCTTCATCTGTAATCAAAGTCTTCATCTTGTGCTTGATGTTCTCGAGGAGCGTAGTTCCTCTGCTGCGCTTATTTTCAAGTGATTTATCAAATGGCCTTGGTCTTCCTCCACTTGAGGGTACATGGAACAAACATTCGAACATATTGTCTGTCTCTTTGAAGCAGATAATGTCACGCTGATCAGAATCCTGAGAAATAGTTAGCCAATCGGGATCTGTCATTCCATAAAATGCAGTGCGAGATTGTTTATCTAAAACTGACTGCAGCCTCGGTAATACTGCCCTTGCGTGCTTGCTGCACATGTGTGATAATAGTGAATCTGTGTTTGTATGCCTCTTGCTATGCTCATCACAGAAGGGGCAAATCCAAAAGCACCAAGACTTGTGTTTCTTCACGAAGCTCTTGACGTCCGATATGTTGAATTGGTCAATCTTGTCCTCTAGTAAATCATCAATCCTCACAGAGAAGAACTCTCTCCTTTTCTCTTCTGTCATAGAAATCCAGTAATCCTTGGCTGCCATTCCGATCTTGTTGAGCACCTCATAAAACTGGCTACCGTGAGAGACTAGCCTTGCGCCACGGTTCGGCCCACGGATGGAATCTGGCGGTATGCAATCATCTGCCGGATCATCAGCATTCTGCATGAACATCCCTAGGTGGCAATCGCTCTCCGCGGCGTCGTAATCACCCAGGATGAAATGGAGCTTAGCACGAAAACAGGCGATCACCACCGAGTTGGGGAACCTCACTACCGCACGGTCTAAGATCGGCAGCGTGCTGCGCTGCAGCACGGTCCTCTTGTCAACGGCCGGGTCGAGGCGGCGCACGAGCGACAAATCCATGTACCCGTGGAGGTACTGCGCGCGCGCCGACTGCGGGAAGCGATGGGCGATGGCCACCGCATCGTTGCGAGCCTCCATGGCCGCGCGGCGCTTTGCCTTCTGGATGTCCTCCGCCGCCGCTTCCGGATTCTTCTGGAGGAGCGCCATCACCGCGGCGGTGCCCTCCGACTTGGCAAGGGCGTTGTTGGCCCCGATATCGATCAACTTCTTCGTCAGGCTATCATAGCAGAAGTTGGCCCTTTCCTTGGCCTCATGCACCCTCGTGCTCACAGTGGAGCGCAGCCGGCCGAACAAGCCGTACGCCGCGTTGTGCTCAGCCGGGTCGATCGGTTGGGGGATGGTCAGCGCTCGGTTGTACTCGACCTCCGCATCGCAGTACATGGTGGAGTCGGCGAGGACGTTGCCGACTGCGATGGCGAGGTCGACGCAGTCGGGAACCAGTTGCTTGGCCGTGGAGAGCACATGGCGGGCGGAGGAGAGGTGCGCCTCTGCCTCCTGAGCCGCCTCGTGGGCCCCGTCCCCCCCAAGTTCGAAAACTGCGAATGCTCTCTTCGCGGCGGCCAAGTGGAGGTCCCCGGCGACCCGAAGCGCGATCACCGACTCCGGGTGCGCGAGCACGAGCGCCTCGGCGCGGGCCAACGCCTCGTCGTAGTGTCCGTCGTGGTTCCGCAGCAGCACCGCTTTAGCCGCCTTCCTCACGTTCACGGTCTTTCCGGCACCAGCCATCGTGGCGAGGTGCACGGAGCGGAAGGAATCACGCGTTCCCTTGACGCGAAACGGCGGCGGCGGCGGCGGCGATTCGTTCGGTTTTGGGGGGCAACGGGGATAGCGGAAGGCTTGTTGAGTCGTAGATGGGAAGGAGGACGGGTACTTATAGCCGAGCCGTAGGTGGGGAGAGGGATGGACTTTATGGCCCAAACTTAAGTAAGGTTAATATATACTGTAGAATTCACGGGCATTTCTAGTAGTGTTTGATTCATCGATGAACTAGAGATATAGTGAGATACGATAATTATGGTAGAAATGTTGTTCAAATATGTTAAATGGTTGTATCTACTCTCGGCTCTCGATGACGTGTCTTATTTTGATTGGCGATTGGTTGGGATGAGATTAATATTTGATTAGCAGGGTTTAAATGATTTTTGCTCCTAAATTATCTATATAATTTATGATCTAATTATACTGTTGCATTTATTGTAATTAAGTCTATGAAGTGATATATTATATGATTATATTTTGATGAAAAAAATATATCCGACAAACAGAGCTACTAGATTTGACATTACCACTAACCAAACAAAAAATTTATTCACGGAATATCTAATATGAATCATTCAATTGCTAAAATCATAGACCGTCTAGTCTCATCTAAAGTTGTCTTTGAACCAAACAGACCCTAAGTGAGAAAAAACTAGTTTCATATTATATTCGATTAAATTTATCATCACATTATATCATCAAATTAGTTTTATTAAATCTATCTTAATAACGTGTTAATATATTTTCTTCAAATTTAGTCAATGTTTGATAAGTTTAATTTAAAAAAATCACACAACTTATAATATGAAACATGTGGTTATTTGATTATGAATAATAGTTTATTTTTCTTTAGCTCAACATGTCTTAGCTAGCTTCTTTCTCAAATTATTTTTAATCAACAAATATGATGGTAAAGGAGTGAGGGTTTATTTCACCTAAAAGTTAAGTTTGTTATAGACTTGACGAACTAATGAAAAACATAACCACTTAAATGGATATAAAATCAAGTTCAGATTTTAACTCTAGTTCACCATAATTTGTATGAGGTTGAAAGGATTCGAAGAAGAACAAAACTCAGAAATCTGCAGTTGACACGCTACATGTTTCACGGTAGTTGCTATAGCAAACATAACTCCTGCACTTGCATGGATTGGCATTTTTGCCAGAAACGCCTCTTGCCATTTTGCATGACGAATTGACCTTGGACACCCATACACCTTCCAGCCAAATGCCCAAGAATATTTGTTGGAAACCAAGAACGAGGTTATATGTACAAGGTACTAGCAGTAGCGACAAGAACAACTGAGCATGGTTTAAAGAACTGAAATCAATGTAACCAGGGGTTTCGATCAAGTTTTCAAGAGTACAGTAAAAGCGCTAGGGGAGTTGATATTTATCGATCACTTTTTCTTTATAGTTTGTAGTAGTTAGTACTCATATATTTCAGTTGTAGGATATAATCGTTTAGCAACAAGTTTATTGTTGTATACTAATTTTGTTTTTCCTCTTTCTTAATAAAATCTGGCGAAAAATGTAACCAGGATGCTTTTCCGGCTTACATCCAAGTCAGCAAAGAAATGACCATCTCGCCGAGCAAAATATGTACTCCAGTATATACAACTGTGCCGTGGGCTTGATGCTCTCGAAGCACAAGAGATCAACAATCAGTTAGCGTTTTGCAATAATCCTTGATGTGTTCCAGGGATGGATGGATGGATGGATGGATCAAGGTGCAGAATGGTGAGTCGGTTACCAATCTCTATGGCAGCAACAGTTGGAAACCACACTACTTGACATGCTCAAAGAAAAGGATTTCAGGACGGAGGTTGGCCTGACTGTACAGGAGGACTGATTCTTGCCAGGATCCAGCAGACTGTGAAAGGACAAACACAAATAATGAATATTGAATAATTGAACCAAATGCAAGTCAAAACTCAAATGTGAAAGTTGACCAGGAATTGCCTCGATGGTCTTTCCATCATATATAAGCCACTTGTTCTTGTCCTGAGCAAAGCAGAGGTATTGCCCCTCGTCATCACAGCACACCTGACAAACAGTATGAGAATTACCCAGATAAGTATTATACAGGATGCTATTGACGTCCCCCCTATCTTCCCTAATACAAGTAATGGGCAACCTCAGTTGAAAACACACGGCAGAACTTCAATTTTCACATAAAACGCAAAGGCTTCTCTCACCACATACCGCAGAAACCAGAGAATACTTGCTGTCTGAATGCAGATCTTTGTAAATATGACTTATGTCCAACTCCGCCGCTAGGCTGATCAATACTTCATGCATGTTAATGTGGCTTCCCTTGTTGTCCGGCCAGCTAAAAACTGTGACAAAGCAGCAAAAGAAGAGAAAGCAAACAAGCTTGTAAGAGTATAATTTATCATTACGAGAAGAGTTAAGATCAATAGGTGGGAGGGGTGTACATCCCCAGACCAAGATTCAAGTCCTCTAGGTCAGATCAAGGTGTCTTCTTCTCAATGACACAAGATATCTAGTTCCTCCTAGATATTCTCCATTTAGGCTCTGAGCTTAGCTCAGTTGGTGGAACATGCAGCTGTACACATCCCCATTGCTCAGCTTAAAAGTCACCCATAGTTCCTTCAAGAACAATACTTATTTCCTCCTAGTTGTTCCCTAAATGCTGGAAATGAATAAACAATGCATGTGCACAGGAAGGCTGATGTCAAATTAACTCAGGAGTATGTCATGGCAATTAATTGTTTTATGTTGTGATTATTACACTAGCATACATCATATAGTTTATATTCAATGATAGATTTTATTCCAGGAATTAAAGATCATATGACATACTAATCAAATGATTTCTTCCACTGACCTTTCTTTTCTCCTACATAGAGGAAACATTTTCACATATTTGCATTCAAACATCAGTCGAGAAGGCAACCCTACCGGTCATGAACAAATGTGGTGGATATGAAAGATATCGGGCAATATTATGCCCACAACCACCATTCCTGGGGTCACAAAGCAACTGCTTGTCCACAGCTTTCAAGAGTTCAGTGAAAGACTCCAACTGAATAAGTACAACGATGTTAAGTTTACAAACTAAATACCAAATACATAAAAAAGGAAAGGAAACAAGGATCCACTGTTCTGTGTGCACCTTAGTTCTTTCGACAGTATCCAAATCAATACTGTGGAAGAATGTAGTAGACTCAGTTTCGGCAGAGACATTATCCGCGCAGTTGCATTTCTCTTCCGTAATGTGTAACCCAAAAAGATCGTGTGTTAGGCATATACAACCCAGAAAGTTGGGCATGGTTTCTGTTTGTGGCTCCAAAGCTTCACCCTTGAACTCAAAATGCAATGGAGTTTGTAACATGTGCAGCCTCTCAAAGATTAATTTCACAGCTCGAGATGCAGTAATTTTTCCAGCCTGCAATCAAAAACCATTTGTCTCATTAGCTGTGACAGCAACATGCACAAAAACTTTCTACTTTGAAAATATCGGGGAGTGAATGAAACATTTTTCTTTAAAGAGTGCCTTAATAGATGGTCAAGTAGTGTTTTACTCAGAAGTATAGGTAGCGATCTAGCTTTCGAATTGATAGGCCTTGATACTTCTTGTTTGTTTCTTTTCTTTTTTGCTGTGTTTTGGCTGAGTACATCCTAGCTATACAAAGGTTGGGAGTATTCTTAGTTCAATTTTATTTTCTCGATGTAGCTGTCTAAGTTTAATAAAAGCTTCCGTTATCTAAAAAAAGAGTGCCCCAATGGAACTATGAAAGCATGGAGTCAACTCAAAAGATATCAGGGAGTGAAACCTATCCACTTCATTTTTGTATTAAAGATTTATCTAATATAAGTATGAGCAAACCACACGGTGACACGGAGAAGGTCAGCATTTGATAAGAAGATTGCACCGTAATCTTTTGATCTTTCCGAGAGGTAACAGACTGCAATTATATAAGTTGGAAAAAAATAGTGGATGCAACAGACCTTTTCATCAATCAGAAAACTTCTCCAAGCAGATACCATGAATCTTAGTACACTAGGGTCACATTGTTTGCACTCTTTCTGACAATTCCAAGAATTGAAGATTTCACGCAACATGACAATGAGATGGTCTCCAACTGTAACATCAGGGTATATAAATGGCGTCATCTGGATATCATCATGGAATCGCCTTATGTGCCACAAAGACTGCAGGTATACAGAGAGAATCAGAGAGAAGTAAACCAATAGCTAAATATCAAAAACTGGACGAGGCAAACACAAGTTACCCGGAGAATCACATCCAAAGGAACCTGTAGTTCATAAACATCTGGTGGAAGAGCAAGTAAGGCATCCTCTGGGGGATTATTATTCAGTTTAGCCTGTCAACAATAGACACCATACATGAAAAAGTTATAAAAACTTGATTTAGGAGTTCAGCGGGTGATAAAAGAATTATACTGACCCAGAGGCAAGCCTTTGCAATAGGTAAAATGATCGCAAGATAATCTACTTCACAATATTTCAAAAGCCTTTTCTTCCAGTAATTCACCTCAGCATCAATTAATAGCATTTCAATTTGTACAGAGCCAATCTGCAAATGCAGTGACTAGGATTTAAGAATTGATCGACAAGTTTAAAATGCAGCGTATAAAATTAGAGGACAAACAGATTGTGGTAAAAAGGAAGACGATACCCCAGAATCAAAATAAAGCTGGATGTCGATTTCACTCGAAAAAATGGCCTGAGGAAGGGAATAAACACCTCCTTGTATTTCTGTTAGTTCTTTCCATGAGTAGTATTTCCGCTTGAGCTTATCCAATGCTAGACTTATCTTGTTGAGGATGCCAGGACCATGATCAATACATTTTTGCCACATGCCGACCCATGATTCCATGGGATCCTCAAGCAAAGATTCACCAAATAGACAGGCAAAAAGTCCATCTGCCTTGCTAGAATCATCAGTTTCTATTGATGTGATCTTCCCACAGTCAATAGACAGGGTGCAAGTCTCTTTGGACCAGGTAATCACGAGTGAATCCTGCTGGCTCTCTTGCTCAACACTGGGGCCCTTCTGATGTTCATAATCTGTATGGATATGCATAAGAGGCTCGAGCAATTTATATAGCTCCATAAGGTGCGCATAGCTCAACTGTCCAATCCCACAAGATGCACACATGGAAATTACCGAAGGTGTGACAGCCCTGACCCTGTTCATTACGAACTTGTGCATGATGTACAGAAGGTTGACAGAAATGGCATCCAGATCAATGAGCTCAAAAACAATTCTCTTAACCATGCTCAAGATCTCTGTCCTCTCTGCCAAGTCATCTCCATCGATTGCCACCCATCTCCAGGATTTGAGAAGCTCCTTCTCACTATCAGGTATTCTTTTAGGCAGTGATGACAGCAATTCACTGTCCTCCTTAATGTGGTCGTTCTCGATGTGCGACATGAAATTCGTAACATCCATATTGACATGGATGCATAAAGGGCAAATCCAATAGGAAGAACAACCTTCCTTGACGAACACCTCGGCATCTGAGAGCATACTCATCATCCAATGGACGCACTGCTCTGGCAACACTCCTGAGCGGCGGCAGTACGACTTCATCTCTCCGAAACTCACCTTCAGGAAGGCATGCCGTTCCTCATCGCTCATGCAGCTCCAGCGAGCTCTAGCACGGGCGAGGTCGATGGTTTCCGGCGGCCACTTCGGCGCGAACGCACGCTCCGGTGGAAGTGGAACCGCGCCTCCCTTACCCTTGTCGGCCTTGACAAGCCGCCCGCGGATTTGTTCTCGGACGTAGGCGATCCTAAACTCGAGAACAGTTGAGTTGATGTGGTTGGCGACCTCGTTGCTCAGGACGGGGTAGTGCCACGCCGGGTCGGTGGGGTCCTCCGGCACACGGAGGAAGCGGTCACACACCTCCACTGCCCTGTCGCACAAATCCATCTTGATCAACAGGTCGGCGAGCATCGAGGGGATGATCGGGCAGCGCGGGGCGAGTTCCGCCGCGCGCTTGAAGTGAAATATCGCCAGCGTCCAATTCCTGAATTTCTTGCCCAGCACGTACCCGAGCGCGAGGATGCTATGGGCGAGCGGCGAGACGGGGTACTTATGGACGAGCGCCGTCGCGTATCTTTTCTCGTCTTCCCGCAGCCCGAGGATCGCCCTGTCGGCCTCCTCGCGGAAGCCATCGTCGCAGTCCAACCAGTCCCGGTTGCTCGGCTCGCAGACACCGGCCATGGGAGGAGGAGGAGGAGCGGAACGTGGGAGGACGCGCAAGCACCGGAGCAGCAAGGCCGCACCGCCGGAGCGGCCGAGAAGGAGGCGCCGCGCCCGCGCACGAGGTGTTCGCCAAAATGCCGAACCGGAGGAGGTGGGGGGACGACGTGGAATGCGGGGGGTTGCGTGGGGAGCAAGTATTTCCGAGGACGACCGGGGGCAGCCGGCGAGGGAGAGCAGAACTTCCGAGTTGGCCGGCGAGGCCGTTGGGGTGGGGCCCACCGCGCTTTCATTCTGGAAGCTTCTGGAGCCGGCGCGCGGTGAGGGAAGCCGGAAGGAGAAGATGAGGAAGGGGAGTGGCGCTTTTTTAAAAAAACAATAATATTCAAAATTATATTTATGTCTTGTGACACCGGTCATTTGAACCGTTGAAATGATAATAGAACACTATTAATTGTTGGTTTTGACAACATATATCCTACAGACTATTGAAATATCAATAAAACTCTTGTTATCAAATTAATGGTCGGTACTAGTCAGAATCTAAACGTTGATTCTCGTCGACACTTGGTTTGGTAATAAAAACTCTTCAGACGTTCTATCGTCAAATCTCTAATCGAAATGTTTTGTCTCAACCCTTCCTATAATTTTATGATTTAGGGTTTTATGTTTGTTGTCAAATTAATGGTCAACATAAGACAATGGTCAGTTCTAGCCTCAGCTAAAATGGCAGCATGACCCTTATTGTTAAACCAGGACAGATATCTAGCTTTGTATTTTTTTAAAAAAACTACTTTAAATGTAATTTCGAATAAAATATATATATATTATATTTTAAAATCTCTCACGCCTTTGTCGTAACGCTACCCCATTACGCGCCAGCCAAAATGGGCCGCACCTTCAACACAATCCCGTTCTGGGCCGGGCTTTATTTGCTTCTTATCAGCCACGATAACTTCCGTTCCGGTTCCGGGCTTACCAACTTGGGCCGTACGGCCGTCGCTATCCGTTGCGGCCCATCTAAACGAAATGTCATTACGCGCCAGCCAAAATGGGCCGCACCTTCAACACAATCCCGTTCTGGGCCGGGCTTTATTTGCTTCTTATCAGCCACGATAACTTCCGTTCCGGTTCCGGGCTTACCAACTTGGGCCGTACGGCCGTCGCTATCCGTTGCGGCCCATTTAAACGAAATGTCATTACGCAGCCATCAAATGGCCCTGATTTGGTCTCCAAGTAGAACTCCAATTTTTTATGTCCAGCAGTGGACTAGACGACAGGCTTATTGTTTGTCTGTCTCTGAATCCGGATTGACACACACGAAAAATATGATCCGAGGTAAGGTTTATTTGTTATTATTGTATACAATCACTGCTGAACTCACAATAACCTAAAATATATATGTGGTATTTTTCTGAAAATATATATATTAAAATCTAAAATATATTGTATTTTAAAACAGGATAATTATTTACTGTATGGCTAGTTTTACGGAAAATTATCTTTTCACTAGCAGTGTAGCAGTGCTCTAGGCCTATAGAGAGATGCCCCAGTTGCCGGATAAGACAGTGAGCACAGCAGAAGGGCAGAGTGGAGAGACAGCGCTGTAAATGTTACTGCCAGTCTCCAGCTGCAGCCGTCGCCTCCATCGATCCGTCCGTCCCGTTCCATGCAGCATCGGCACAGCCACAGCTAAGCGCAGCAGCGCCATCGATGGACGCGACTCCGAGTTGCATCAAATCGCGCGGCAGGCGGCCATCATTGCGGTGGCGATCGTGAGCGACCGCCGCCGCGCGCCCGAGGAGGCCGGCCTGCGGGCTGCAGGCTGCAGGCTGCAGCACATCACAGCGCTGCATGTATGCATGGGCAAGTAGCGCCTGATGAGTGATGACAGCGGTCGCCGGCCGGCCGGTCACGTCGCGGGCGCGGCCCGCGACGCGGATGGTGCGGCTGCGGCGGTGGGCGTGACGCGCGCGCGCGTCGGCGACTGCGGCGAGGTGGGTGGTTGTGGTGGCGATCGCGGCGTGCGGACGTCACGCGCGGCCAGTTTTTGTCCCTGCGCAGTGCGCGCCCGCCAGGTGCGGTGGCTCGTAGCTGCCGTACTTATGAGTAGCTAGGCATGAGGTATATTTTCTTAAATATTAAATACGATGTAAAGAACTTCTCCTAAGTATATTTCTTTCCGGGATAAATTTGATAAATTAATATTAAAAGTAAAACATCAAAATTACTCTAACTAATTACAAAATAATATTCTAAAAAATATGTGACAGATGGCTAAGAGATTATGAGAAAATTAAAATTTTTAATTTATGAATCGAGAGTGATTAAGAAGGTATACATAAATTCTTTTTGGATAAAATTAAAATACTATAAATAATTTTTTGACTGATGAAATATATAGGAGTAGGAAGCAAAGAGTGTTATTCATTCAATTTCTCCATCAATTTTCTAGTCTCCGGGCCAAACAAGATGCTCCAAGTTTCGAGGAGCGTGCCGCAGTTACTCCTACCACTACGTTGCATGCGATGCAAAGTTTTGGCAGAGGGAGGAGATCCGCTCTCCTGCTAACTCGATTCTTCCCCTGTTGCGTATATACAAGTTTGAATTTAAATTTATGTAAACGACTGACGGGATATGACCCCATATTTTATGACGGGTTTATCAGTTTAGACCGAGAATAGATTAAGACTAGTATTAGAGTTTGATAAAACCCATGAAGAGAGATTCGATTTCGATAAGGAATATCAAATCCTTATCTGGTAACCAAGTTTTATATTTGATATAAAGAAATATATTTGTACCAAGATCCTTATAATTAAGAAATAGGATCTGGATTCGATATGTAATTATAGATATCTAAGAACAGACTTGAAATAGAGTTCTGAGTTATTGGATTCGCCCCTTGGCTATATAAAGGGGCAAGGCATATGCTTTCATCACTTAGGCGTATAGCTTTCAGGGTCATTACATTGTAAGCTTAGACACAATATAATCTACCAAAACATTAGATGTATGGTTATTATCATCTGGAAGACCCGAATTATAAATCTTGGACTCGAAAGTACCACGCTTCTCTACCGTCTATTCACCACCTCAGATACCTTCGTGAGTAGATTGATCAGCTATCCCTGACAACGGGTGTACATGTTTAGACATCCAGTTTGAATCGGGTTAAACAAGAATTTAAAACATACGAATATCCGGGGATGCTCCACGACTTTGAACATATTCATCAGGTTTCGGATGCTCATGAGTCTGAGCGTATGTTTAATTTGAAATACACAAATAATAATTTAATTTTTTACTTTACGGATGTGTCTTCCTTTTGCCATTCTAGACATGAAATCGATCACGCACGCACTGCCAACAACTTGCACCGATACGTGACCCGGGGCGTCACACGTCGGGAGAGACGGAGGCAGCCTGCGACGCAATCGATTCCCGCGGTTTTTGTACCCGATCCGGCGGATCTCCACTTCTTTCTCCGCTGCCCCCCACGCAATCTTTGGCTCCCTTTTCCCATAAATTTTTCGACAAGATGCCACGCATCACGTCGACCCTTAACTGTAAACCTGTACTTCGTCTCGCAAGAACTGGAGTGCTACAGTATCACTACTGCGACTCAGCGACTGTGCAGCCTCATCTCCCGAACTATATAAGTACATCCTGCCCTGTGTGTAGCGCGTGTATCTGTCTCACGCCGTCGAGGGCACAACAGTTCGTAAGGTTTCTTGGAGAGATCCTAGTCTGCCGGAGTTTGTACGGCGGTTGTGAGCGCAGCAGCAGCTATACTAGTAGGAGTTGGCTAGGTCGCCATGGGCAGGCTCTTGTGGTTGAGCTTGGTGGTTGCTCTGCTCGCGCCGGTGCATGGGCGTGTTGGTACGTCGTGTGAAGCTTCAGCTTTGAGCCTTTCTTTTTCTCTGCTTAAACTCTCTCCTTTCCCCCCTCACTTTACACGCATTTGATGCATGCGATGCGTGTAAGATCTGTGAATAGTAATCTCATATGTTTCTCCTTGTCTTTGGACTCGGTTTCAGGCATTGCTGCTGATCAGAGGCCGGCTCTGGTGCAATCCTTTCATGTGGAAGAGGTATATCTTACTTTTAATCTCTGAACTTGCGTTGGCTCGCATTTCTGATCACATTTTGGTGGCAACTGCCTATATAGCCGAAGCAGCAGCATGGAGTGAGGGGTGGGAGCAAGTCGTGGTGGTCGTCGTCGACGTCGAGATCGCCGCCGGGGAGAGGGGCCGGGGCCGGCGCGGAGCTGCGGTCGGTGCCGGCCGGGCCGGACCCGATGCACCACCACAGCAGCCCGAGGCGGCCGGAGCCGGAGCTCATCCCATGAGCTGGACAGAAACCAAGAAGCCTCATCATCGTGTGGCCGCCGGAATCCTGCTGCTGGCCGCTTCTTCCGCTGCGAAGAACGCTCCAAAACACAGCACAAGCCGAAGATGCGAAGAGACTGTTTTGCTCTGTCTCTCTGCTGCTCTGATAGTCTACTTCCGTTTTCCAATCTCACGTACGTGCGGCGAGCTACAGGCTACAGCAGCAGTGTTTTGGACGACCTACAGCAGCAATGTACTAATGTACGTGCAAATTAATGTATTATTATCGTGTCGAGCTGCATGTTGTTTTGTCTGATGCTCGAGGTGAGCCTTCTGGTAGACTGTATTTTGCATTTTTGCTCACCTGCAATCCAAACCCGTACGCGCGTTTGTGGCCGTGGCCGTGCGTGCAGCAGCGCACACGTACGCACGGCGCGGCTGAACGATCCGCGAGAGAGCATTGCCATGGCTGCTACTCGTTGGCAACCACATCGTTGTGCAGTGTGCACCATGGCAGCCCAAAGTACGTTCCGCTCCTAGTTTTTTAATTAAAGATTCAGGTTGTCTGGTTTTATACTCGCTAGTTTTCACATTTTGACCTTTATTTTATAGAAAATCTAAAACAAATAATTATAACTACGTGATATTAGTATAAACCAATGAATCTAATTACATACTCCCTTTGTCCTAAAATACAACTATTTCTACCGTTCAAATTTTATCCTAAATATTATAATTTTTATATTTTTTTCTCTTTAATCTATCTCTATTTAGAGTACTAGTTGAGAGGTAATTTATACTTTTTTATTGCACCTTAATAAGCGCGCTAAAACCTAAAAATGACTATATTGTAGGATGGAGAGAGTATATTTTAATCTACACAATTTGATTGTATAAAAATATAAAAGTTAATTAAATTTTAGATCTTAAAATCAAAACTGACAAATATTATTGACAAGTCCTTACAAACGGATGGCAATACTAGTCAGTCTTTATAAAAGCATAAAAGTCCTCATGTACGTAAATTAGCACCGGATCTTATCAGAACTCCGACGTTGAATGTGCTCAGGCAAAACTGACAAATATTCTTGACAAGTCCTTACAAACGGTTGGCAATACTAGTCAGTCTTTATAAAAGCATAAAAGTCCTGATGTGCGTAAATTAGCACCGGATCCTATCAAAACTCCGACGTTGAATGTACTCAGGCGAGAGTAATATCAGGATGGGTGACTGTGGGGGATAGCCCCCCAGGTAGGCCACGTGGCGGTTTCCTGGCCACGTAGCGCGCGGGCAGGTGGCCACGCGGCACGCCCCTGGGCGCAACGCCAGGCGGGGGACCCACAGCACGCACGCATGCGCGCGCCAGCAGGAGTCAGACTCAGCCGAAGGATGTATGAATGCATTAAATGCGACTGGACTGAAAGCGGACAGGAGGCAATCCGGGCGCGTCAGAAGATCACCCGTCGGGCGGCGTCAGCGCAGAGGGCAGGTAGGGAGTTAGCAGCACGCCGCGTCCCATCTGGGCGTGCCATGTCCTATCGGCGTGCTGCGATGTACCCGTTTAACTGTTGTACAATAGGTTGCACCCAACAGGGGTATAAATAGCAGGACGTTCGCCTTAGAACGGACGGCTTCTTCAAGTTGTAACACACACACCCTTCACTACTCTCTGAGCCCTAGCTCGTGTAATCCGACACTGTAAACTCTATTCCAGACTAGTAAGCACCCCATCAAAACCCAGTGGACGTAGGCCTATTACCCTATCGGGCGGCCGAACCACTCTAAACCCTCGAGTCAACTCCGGCCAGTTCTATTCATACGAGCTGTGCAACCATCGGGTCTTGAGTGCAGCGCTTCCCTGCCACTACAAATCACCCCCTCGGACCACCCCCGAGGAGGATTGTCCGACCACCCGTCGACAGTTGGCGCGCCAAGTAGGGGATCGCTGCTACCTCAACCAACGACGCCGATGGCCGTCATCTTCACCAACGCTCTCGAGGTCCCCACCGGCTCCAGTTTCAAGTTTGGGAGCCTGGTGTTCGCAGCTGACGACTTCCGTCAGCTTGTGCTCTCCGAGTCCGCCTCGAGGGAGCACCAGGTCACCATCCCGGCGTCCGCGCCGGCGAAGCGCTTGGCCCCACAGGCCAGGCGCAAGGTGACCTACAC
>KE372868.1:106089-119422 GCA_000418225.1 Zizania latifolia | reverse complement strand
GGAATGCCTAGTCTTTTGTGAGGATTGGGTGAAGTAAAGTAAACTGAAGTAGGATGATATGAGATTTTGGAGCCATTCTCTGCATCGTCATAACTTCTTGTCAGTGGGGAATGCCTAGTCTTTTGGCAGGACAGAGTGAAGTAAATTGAAGTAGGGAATAGGGATGATATTTTGGTGCGTTCTTTTTTCCCTTTTTTGCATTCTTGACACATGTCTTACTCTCTCAATTACATATTGTAAGTTGTTTGATTTTTTTCAAAATCAAACTTCTTCAACTTTAACCAAATTTATAAAAAAATGTACCAACAATTACAACATTAAATTAATTTCATTAAATTGACCATTAAATATGTTTTAGTAGTGTATTTATTTGATATTGTAAATATTAATATATTTTAATTTAATTTGGTTGCAGTTAAAGAAGTTTGACTTTTGACTTTAAAAAAGTCAAACGACTTACAATATGTAACAGAGCCACAAAGGTAGTAATTCATAGTGCAGATAGTTTTGTTTTGACCCCCTATGAAATATGCTGTTTTGCTAAAATGATAATGTTTTTGCTTTACTAGTTTTGAGTTTACAACAAATGCTCTTCAGAGGAATTGATGTAAGCTAGTTTTTTCTGCAGTTAGAAGGGCAAACTGAAGAAAATGCTCCAGAGGCCGACGAAAGAATCTCTAGATCCCCCCCTAGCACTAAAAAGAAGATATGGATGATGCAAGATCAGCTAATTATGGCCAAGGCATATTTGCAGCTTGCTTCTCCACATGGCCACACTCGTTTAGTTCAAGAGTTGAAGTTGAGGATGAAAGAAATAGAAAGGATGATAAACCACGCTAGCGGCAGTTCCCATGTACCTGGGAGGTAAGCTGAAATCCTTGATCTGTAAACAAAGGATTGATTTGTAACAGTGCTTAAGTTACACAAGAAAAGTAACAATAGATAGTTATGCATAGTGCTTATGATTGAAATCAAATAAATTGTGCAGTGCATTGCAGAAAATGAGGGCGATGGATATGACGCTATCAAAAGCTCAAAGAACCTTCCCACGTTGCTCTCTGATGACAGCAAAGCTACGTGCAATGACACATCACAGTGAAGAATTGGTCAGAGCACATCGAAGTGAATCTTCATTCCTTGAGCAAGTGGCTGTGAGGACATTACCGAAAGGCCATCACTGCCTAGCAATGCGACTTACCTCAGAATACTTTATGTTAGATTCAAAGGAGCATGAGTTTCCTAAAAACATGACGCAGATTGGTGGCTTTTATCATTACGCAATATTCTCAGACAATGTGCTAGCGAGTGCTGTGGTTGTCAACTCTACAATTTCCGCATCAAAGGTGAGAACTTAGTTTTTTCTAGCACTACTGTTACATAATTGTCTAGGAGTAATATGTATGCTTTGTAATTATAAATTCTTAATAATAAATTTTAAGTGATATCTTTACTTTTGGATGTGCAATTTTTCCTATCCGAATTTAGTTCCTTCTCAATTTTTCTTACCATGAAATTTGATATGAGGAACATCTGTAATGGATATTTTTCTTCACTGATTAAGCATGTGGCGAACAAGGACTGCATTAGGAATTTTCTGATGTAGTAACAGCTAGTGCATTTTATTCACGTCCTAAAATTTATGTTTGATTTGACTTAGTTTCTTTGGCAGGATCCCAAAAGGATAATGTTTCATATTGTTACTGATGCCTTGAATTTTCCTGCAATGATGATGTGGTTTCTGGCAAATCCACCAAGTCCAGCCACAATTCAAATCAAAAGCTTAGATCATTTGAAATGGCTGCCGGCTGATTTCAATTCTAGATTTAGGCAGAAGGGCATCCGAGATCCAAGATACACTTCTGCACTTAACCACTTGCGCTTTTATTTGCCAGAAGTATTCCCTTCTCTGAACAAACTTTTACTCTTGGACCATGATGTTGTAGTCCAAAGAGACTTGAGTGAATTATGGGAGATAGACATGAAGGGTAAAGTAAATGGTGCTGTTGAGACATGCACTTCTGGTGATGGGTATCATCGGTTGGAGAACCTTGTTAATTTTTCTGATCCAAGTATCCTGAACAAATTTGATGCAAACACTTGTATATGTGCATTTGGGATGAACATTTTTGACCTTAAGGAATGGCGCAGACGGGGTTTGACTGCAACTTATGACAAGTGGTTTAAAGTTGTAAGTGTACATTTCTGTCACATTAATTTGACCCAGTTTCTTCATGGATTGCAAATTTTAATGAACTTAAGCAACATTTCTCACTATTAGTTCAAATTGTCCATTGGCAGCACTAGACTGCAGGGAAGCTTAGATGATGTGGAACACATATGAGTACTGCGCATCAAATTGGTTCTTGAAAAGATCAGATTGTTGAATATCTCAATTTAACTATTAAAATGTTTGTTTATATGCAAAAGCACACAGTTATTTGCAGTTATAGATGGTCTAAGATCAACTATTCTTTAGAAACTGGTTCACAAACCATCTATAAATTCATATCCTGTGGAGAAGGTCTAGCTTACTACAATTATTTGGAGTGACCAGGAGCTTATTTCTCTTTACGTGCCAATTTGCAGGGCAGAAGGCGGAGACTATGGAGAGCAGGGAGCTTGCCTCTGGGCCAGCTTGTCTTCTACAACCAAACAGTGCCTCTTGACCACCGGTGGCATGTTCTTGGGCTTGGCCATGACAGAAGCATAGGAAGAGAAGAAATCGAGAGGGCCGCCGTGATCCACTACAACGGAAAACTTAAACCCTGGCTGGAGATCTCCATTCCCAGGTACAGAGACTACTGGAACAGTTTCCTTAACTATGACAACCCATACTTGCAGCAATGCAATATCCACAGGTAGAAGCAATACAAGCTAGAGGAATCACGCAATGGCCCATGGATACGCGGTTTTTGCTAGTACGTAGTAAGCTAATCTTATTCATTCTTTTGTAGATTTAGCATCCTGCTCTATACTTAGTCGTACCCATTGCTATCCACTTGTTGAAACAAAAAAAAAATGTGCAAAAGGAATAGAAGGGCATGGTTAAATAAAACCGGCTATGGCCTCACTAGTAATATTGAAGTTTTGGGCTAGCTGCTCTCTGACTCTTCCAACAGCAAATTATTTGCCTCTTCTGCCTGTTACCCAGGTTGAGATGAAATTATTTTCATCCCAAAGACCCAAAGACAGGATAAGGTTCTAAACTTCTATGCCACATCGGTTGTATCATGAAAAAAATATAGAAGCAGAAGCATAAGAGGTGCTTAGGGGTTAGTGGGCTGGTCTTGAGTTGAGCTGGCCTAATTTTAAGAAAAATAAATAAATGAAACTTTATTAATTGGGTAAACCTATGGGTATCAAATCAAACCTATGCCTGACTCGACTTTAACCGAGTACCTAGACCCACAAACTTATGGACACGAATTTAAATCTAAACCTATACAATTAGGTGAAGTATTTACCCCCGCCGTCGTACGGACAAAATTGCTATCCCTAACAAATTGCAGTGTTGTTTTAAATTGCTATCCCTAACAAATTGCAGTGTTGTTTTACCCTAGTAAGAACAAAGACAAATTGAGGTATTCGTCACCTTTATTCATCATGGCAGAGTAGCCTGTCCAATTTATTTAGGAATTACATCATGCAAGAGTGGTTAATTAGGTAGCTAGTTGTCGCCACAGTCGACGAACTGGTAGTCGACGATGAGGTGACCTTTTTGGTAGCCCTGGCCATCAGTGTCGATCTTGGTAAACACTGTATCCCAGTCCAGGTCTAGCCCACCGTTGGCGCACTGGTCGACGATCCTCGCCGTGATCTGAGCTCCGGTCGCCGTGTTGGTCACCTGAAATATGCGCATTTGTCGTTGTTATATAAGCGCATGTGTAATTGCTCCTCCCTCCGATCACACATAAGTAATAATTGCAGTTTTATAAGTGCTTTTGTTAAATTAAGGCAAAAATGTGTTGTTGCAGAAAAGAAAACAAAATTTATCCCTTTGTTATAAGGGGGTAATCTGCAATTCATGCCTGGTAGTATCTTAGAGGCCACAATCAGCTGGAATTATTGCATGGTTTTGTTTTCCTTTTTTGTCCATCAATATACCACGTAATTCCTTTGTACCACAAAGAATTTATTTTTTGTAATTTTAAGACAGGTTAGTAGTGTAGAGAAATGTTGTATTTCTCATTAATGTTAATTTTGCATGCAAGCTGATTGAGTGATATTACTTGGTTAACTAGAGTTCATTAATTACACATGCATTAACCAAAGAAAAAAAACAAGCTTAAAATAAAGTTCTTTGAATGATAAATTTTAAATGTAAAAATAAAGTTGTGTGTAGCGGATATATCAATAGCTTATAATCAGATAAAAAATAATCTCAAACGAACAATTGGTACCTGGATGCACCTGCCACAGGCATCCTGACCAGTGGGCCCAGCGGGCCCACAGAAGGCGGTCCAGCCATACTTCATGCGCCACGACAGCGGCTTGTCGGCATCCCACGTGGCACAGTAGGCGCTGACTGCTGGGGCCCCCAGGTCCCAGTTGTTCTCCGCCGGCCGGTAGTAGTGGTACGTGGCACGCACGTTGGACGCTCCCTGCGCCGCCGCCATGGCCACCGCGCCGCCGCACAGCACCGCCACCACCATCACCACCCTCGCCGCCGCCGCCATGGCCGTCGTCTCAGCTCAGCTGGTTCTTACAGGGTACCTAGGCTAGGGATGTATGTGCCAACGTGTGTGTACTTGCTAATGGCTTCGATTCTACGAGGCTTAAATAGACGAGGCGTGGAGCCATGGCTGACGACTCCGCTCTCCTCTTGTAAAAGCCAACTTCCATGAAATTTCCACACCTTGGAACCAATCTCTTGTAGATATAGTCACTGATTGCTTACTAATTTGGCCGCAGATTTTGGGAGAACATATGCATGCATGTATACATGTCTCGATGTAAATATCTCTTGTAGAATCAGAGAAGTTAGGCAGGCTAAGTTGACCAAGAAATCAAAATCTCTTGGCGATTATGTGAGAGCTTGCACTTGCAGCATATCTGCACATCAGCTGGGAGATGGATGGATTAGGGATGAATGAGTCAGCTTCATTGTGCATGCGAGGAAGCAAGCTTAGTGCCAAGGTGAAGTAACTGCAAGTCAAGTCGTCTCTGAGATCACGGACGAACCAAGAACAGCCACGTCATGGCTTTGCTGCCTCGTAATTCCAAACGAGAATTCCAGAAAGGTTGACGAACGATGGGATGCAGATCTTGATTGGTTCCTCTCGATCGAGGAGAAGCAGCTAAGCGAAAAGCGATTTCAGTTGCATGCATTGAGAGTAGGGTTAACAAAATTGTTTTAGGACCGGATACCGTCCGGGTTTGAGATAATGGTTACCGTGGAATGGTTACCCAAAAAGTTCAATCAAATTTTATATTTTAAAATTTGAATTCAGATCGGTTCACAAAACGGCTTTAAATTCGGTTATCGTGGTAATTGTAGTACTGAGCTCGGTTATCGCTGTACCAGTCAGACGAAAAATATAAAATATAAAATCGTAGGAAATTATTTTTTGAGATAAATAGGAAACTTACAATACCACAAATTTTATAAGTTTACAATAAAATATAAATTACAAAATAACATGGCTAATTGATAATTCAAGTATTTCTAACTTATCATTATTAGCTTCAATGGTTATAAGCGACGTTGTATTCATCTGTAAACATTAGTTGTAAGCCACATAAAGCAAGAATGTTTACTTTGTACTCATCCCAGTTTTGTCATGTCCAAGCTGCAGTGATTTTCTATTCTTCATATAGCATGGAATAAAATTGAGGATCTTGCCACTCGTATACATATCTAATAGGAGTAGCTTCTGAAATGGGATAAGGATACGGATAAAAATACGGATAAGGATACCTATAAGTGATATTGTCGTACGTTGTAGAGTCGAAACTAAAGCTATAACTATCTTAGGGAGCGTTGAACGTTTATTGTCGATCTCGAGGAGTAATTGTTGTCCTCTTTAACATTAGATTAATAGTGTGTATAACACAAGGTTGCCACACTATTGATGAATATTCTTATTTCACCAGTCTAGTACCTTATATGCATGTGAATCGCTAAACTTTATATACATGTGAATTAACATATCAATAGCTATAGATCTTACATGCACGTGAATCAACTGAATAAGTCTTGTGACTCAATAGTGTTAGTGCTTATGAATCAATAAGCTTAGAACAAATAATTAACAGGCAACACTCATCAAAAATAATATTTTGTTTGATCAAATATATGACACTAATCCAAAAGGTCTGCCTATAAAGAATCAAACAATAACGAGTGAAGAACATTGAAAAATAAATTATTTTTATATTTTGTATTTTTGTTCATCTTGTTTGGTTCGTAACTTTGTGATAGTTCAATATTTTTGAAAACTAATTTCACCATAAATCATATTAATTTACCAATTATTTTTGGATTTTTTTCTTATTTTTTTATTTTAAATAAAACCGATTGGTATGTTTGTACCGAACTTGAGCGGTACATTAATAACCATGCGGTAATCATGTTTATCGAACCGTTTTTGTTAAGTGATTCTGGATCAGTACAGCATTGGTCAGTTGCTTGAATGGATTAAACTGTCGTTGCATCATGCATCGGGCAGGTAAAGTTGACTGCGATGTCAGTTCTTATC
This sequence comes from Zizania latifolia, assembly GCA_000418225.1. Lineage (NCBI taxonomy): Eukaryota > Viridiplantae > Streptophyta > Magnoliopsida > Poales > Poaceae > Zizania > Zizania latifolia. The sequence continues at coordinate 112,724 of KE372868.1, read as the reverse complement.
AGCTATGCTACACATCGTACATACAGTTTCTATACCTTTCATGACATCAAAAACTAGTTTGACTTGACTATTGCAATTTACACGATTACTAATTTAATAAGGTAATTTAATTATACTTCCTCTCATCATATTTTAAATTTTGTGTAAAAACTAATTTAATGCAAAATGTAGTTTCTTTTTTTCTTATTTAATATATTGTTACATCATCCTTTATTCTCTCTATATATATATGATTTTTTAATCATTGGGACCCCTTAGCTAGGAGTACTAGATTATCATGGACACGCTTCCCAGGCTACTAAAGTATTTAATTAATCACCTGAATCGTCCCAGCTCACCACGCCGATCGACTTCATGCTAGATGAAAGATAGATGATCGCCGGGCTGCTCTTCTAATTATTTTGTTCATGGTGATGCTAGTTAGTCTGTTTAGTCTAACAAGCCAGTCAATTAATTAGTGAGATAATGAAATAATTTCTTATATTACACTAAAATTCATTCATTCCTTTATACACCGATTCATATGTCAGCAAAAGAGCAAGCAACACTTAAGAAACTTAAAGACTATTTGGTAAAGCTTCGACTGAAGATCTTTAACTTGTGGAGTCGAAGCTCTACTAGACCGGTACAGATCTGCCTAGATCCGAGCTGGAGTAGCAGATCTGCTCTGGAAAAATACATTGCGCCGATAAAGCTGGTTCGGGATCGCTTCAGCTGCTCCGCTCCACGCATGAGCCGAAGTTCACGTCATTTATTCGCAATGCCATCGCACAAAACCATTCTCTTCTCCTCAGCCCCCAATCCACCGCGAGAGGAGAGGGCTGCTCGCATGGTCGGCAGGCGACGCGCGACAGGAAGCGATGGCAGGCTGCTAGCGGCGCGTGGCTAGGAGGGGCGTGGCCAAGAGGAGGGCTGGCGCTACGCAGCCAAGAGGGGCGCGGTCCAGCGGTGTCAGTAGGTGGCGGCGGTAGATCGGGCGGCGCGTGGCTAGGAGGGGCGTGGCCAAGAGGGGGCCGGCGCTGCGCAGCCAAGTGGGGCACGGCCCAACGGTGTCAGTAGGTGGCGACGGTAGATCGGGCGGCGTGCGGCCAGGAGGGGCGTGGCCCAGCGGCGTCAGCAGGCGGCGGCGGACTCGGCGGCGGCAGATCGGACGACGGCAGACTCGGCGGCTGCAGATCGAGCGGCGACGGACTCGGTGGTCTATCGGTTCTTTTCATTGATTCCTGTTATCAGCTTTGTGAATTTGCTGGTTTTCACTGCTTGTAATATCAAAATTCACATTCATCAGATGCAATGCATTGTACAGACTAAAACGTGTAACTCGGGATGCCTTAGCTGCACACATTACATAAATTTGTTTTGCAATTCCCTTGGTGATTTATTTTAGATGAAGATTTCGAATCCTGGACGAGCAGTTCTAATTTCACAAATCATCACTTTTCATTCTTGTCTAAGATCAGTTTCTGAAGAGATATAAAATGGGAAATATTAACTGCAGAGATTGATGGTTGCTACCATTATACATAATCAAGAATTAATTATATATCAACTAAACAACAAAATACATAAGGATAATATTATTCATCTACTATTTATTTCTCTATTCTAGAATTTTTGGAGCAGATCAGTCTAACCAAATACTTTTAGGCTTGCTTGAAATCACACAAGATCGAAATCAATATGGATCTAAAGTTAGGATCTGGAGTTCTGCTAAACATATCATTTTAATCGAGCAACTCTGAAGTCATCGATCGGTCGATTCATCCAGAGAGTTCACGCTAATCTTTGTCTGTAACTTGCTGGTGATCGATCAGAGATCGGACACAAGGACAAAGGAACAATTAAATTGACAGACGGCCAAGACAGTAATTCAGTACAAGAAACATGACATAATTCAGACAATGAGACAGATCAGCTCCAGTACTCCATTCCTCAATCACAATTACAACCTGCTCACCCCTTACATGCATGGTAAATGGTAAATGGTAAATTCTTGGCAAGCTAGCTCAGATTCATATTCTACTACTATCAACATGGAGCAAACCACAGGGCACGTGCAGAGCAGATCGAGGTTGAGCAGAACTCACATCGATCGCAGAAGCAGCAGCTTCAGAAAGTCGTCATCAACAGCACTGAATCACATGAAAGCCAGAAGCTCCCATGGCTGTTTCCTTCCTTCCAAGTTTCACATCTTTGAGAGCTTCTGCTCTGCTCTCCTATAGCTTACTTTGCTTCATCAGATCGACACACTATATAGATGCAGAGAGTTCAGAGTTTTCAGTGCCTGACAAGTAGTGGTCATGAGGTTAGAACAGTTCAATAATCATTAATAGGGGACAAAGGGAAGATATCAACAGGGAGTCACTTAGCTGCATGTTCTAATCTTTTTCAGTTGTACCAGTTTCTGGTTGCAAAAGAAGGCTAGGATGTGACACAAGAAGGGAAAGACCTTGGCCGGTGCAGATTCAGAGTAAGGTCATCAGCAGCATGCCACATAAAGCCAGATGTGAGCGAGGCAGAAGATTTGGAGAAGAAAGTGCAGAGCTGTAGGGCTACATTGTGCATGGTGTCAAGTTGTGAAAAGATTCTGATATCTCTAGCTGAACTGATCCATAGCCTGTTTGGAAAGAAGGAAATATTTTGTGCCGCTTTTATTTTTTTTTCCTTGATGATTTTTACTCATAAGGATCAAAAGTCTACGACTATTATATCTGGGAATGTTGATGCAAAATAAGTTTTTTGCTGAATAAATAAAATGTATGGTCAAAAACATTTTTGTGTTGTACATAACTGCATTTTTGCTTGATGATTTTCACTCATAAGGATCAAAAATATACTATTGTATCTGGGAATGTTGATGCATAATAAGTTTTTTTGTTGAATAAATAAAATGTATGGTCAAAAACATGTTTGTGTTGTACATAACTGCATTTTGCATATCTTGCAGTCACCTGTATAACAAGCAGTTCTGAAGTGTCACCTGTCTAACTCTAGGTCATTTCTGAACTATGATGCACCATGCAAGCGCTGGAAAAGATACAAATTTTCTCATGAAAGATACAATTTGTAGGCTCGATCGCATACACAGTGCAATAATTCTTCAGAGTTCGGAAGGAGATAGTAGTGATGCCCAGGGGGATGGTGATGAGAGCGATGAACTTGGGGAGGTCACGCCAGCTCGACGCTCGCCGGCCGCGCCGGCGAGGTTGGCGATCACCCTCATCGGAACTCCGCTTGCGCAGTTCTTGCCCTTCAGGAGCCCCGCCGCGGCGTCGCGGCGAGGAGCAGGTGGCCCTGGTCGTGGTCGTCGATGCCGGCGACCACCTTGCCTGTGGCGGCGAACATGCCCACCAGCGCCATGGCCTTGTCGCTTGTCACCATCAGCTCCGGCTCAACCTGGCTCCACCACCCCGCCCTCATTGCCATCCATGCATACCATGGAGAGTTTGTCTAGCTTGGTAGTGTGATAAAATTAATATGATCAGAGAAAGAAGAGATCGAGCAATTAAGCGTCCATGCGGTTAACACCAGGACTGCAGCATGCGTCACCGATGACACAACACACAAACACTTTGAAGAATTGAAGCTTGTGAATTAATGCATCCATGCTAGCTACTTGCAACGTGCACAGACACAAGCAGGAGGCAGCACATATGCACACAGGAGCAGCAGCCAGCAGGCACAGGCATGCAGAAGCAGGTACGGATATATCACATCCATTATATTAAAGAGTTGCAGTTGCGAAGAAGGTGGCCACGGCCGGAGACCAGACCAATCTGCATCTCTCTCTCGGCTTAATTTGTTTGATTTGGACTCCTAGCTGAAACGATTTTGATTCAGAAAAGGAACCATAAACTAATTCGATCTCTTAATTAAAAGGGATCGAGATGCATGAGTGATTATTAATTCATTAGTCTGGAAAGCACTGCAACTACCTGACCTAATCCTTGTGCATGGTTGGGCAGATTAGCTATCTAATCGCTGATCAATACTACCAACCTGCGAGCAGTAGCTCTCACCCACAGGATATATAGAAAGATAATGTACGCATGCATTCATCGAGATATATAGACATATATCGATCCATGGTTGTGTAACTTGTGTTAGTTTGGACTTTGGAGAGATGATAGATCGTGCTTTGACAAATTGGATATGAAACACCGTGTGTATGTATGGTCGCTCGATCGATCGATCGCACGTGCATATCTTGTGTGGATTAATTGATGGATTGGATATATATCTCAGTTAGCGTTGGTCGTAGCTCGTTTCGTACTCCAAATTAGTAGTGGCACACATATGCATGGACGTGTGCATGTAGGGGTGGATCTAATGTATAGATAGAGGTGCTGTCAGTACAAAATATCTTTCTCTAATTTATGATATTTTTTGTATGCCTCAAATTTATATAAAAAATATATACAGAACATATATCATAAAAAAAACCGTGTGGACATGCGACCCAATTCAATTATTTTAGTGTTGCATGGTTCATGTAGAAAATTTTTACTCCATCTGTCAAAAATAGTTTTTGGTCCAACCTCTAAAGTATAACTCTAACCATTATTTTTTCATGGTATATCATCAACAGCTATAAAATTAATATCAAATAAATGTATTTTCATATATGAATCCAATTATATCATATACATAATAAAAAAATACATGTTTTTAGTTTAATTAATAGTTAAAAATTAAAAAGATTGATTTTTTTCTAATGTATGCACATATCATATATATATTCTTGTACGGGTAGAGTAATTTTTATGCATGTGTGTGTGGTTGGGCAGATTAGCTAGCTGATCGATACCACCTGTAGCTGTGTCACTCTGGATAGCAAGAAATAAATAGCATGATCATATCGATCGATTGATTAAGATTAATTTAAGCTCCAGTTGACACAATTAATTGCGTTTGACTCATACAATTAATCAAGTGCATGATACATGGCATTCATGCAAGTAGCAGTTCGCAGTTTGATGATTATTTGGGTTTGTAGATTTTGGTGGTGAGAATTCTGCGACAAGCCTCTAAACAAAACGGGCGGCTTGTTTAGAATCAACAGTTAGTTTTATTAGAGGTTTATTTTTTTCAGAAATTTTACTTGGTCAGTTCGATCAAAAACCGCAGGAAAGACATGTTATGTTCGTTTGTTAATCCACACTAATTAACAATATATTCCGTGAAAAACACACTAGTATATATGCAGGGGAATTAAAAGACATATACTGAAGCTAGCTAGCTGTGCAGAATAAAGACGAATTTTAACAAGAAACATGCATGGCTTTTTGGGTTGGAAAAGCTAGTGTGTGTGTGTGTCTATATATAAAATCCAGCGGCTAGCCTCACCTCACCGGCCGTACGTTAAATGGCAATAGTAAGAACAAAGATCTTAACGTGTAATTACTCTTAAGATAAAGTTGTTGATAATTAGTAGTGAGAGTAAAAAACCAAATTATCTTTTATTAATAATATATTAGTCTTGTTAGTGATAGATAAATGATATCGAATAGATAGAACTTCTTAATTTATTAATTTATAAACCGATATATAGTAGATAAGGAGACAAATAAACATTTTTAAACAAAGTTGAACGGATAGAAATAAAGTCTCTTTGGAATGGAGGGATTATGCAGAGCCGTCCTAGGCAAGATGCAAGATATGCAACCATAGGAGGCCCTCAACTCCTCAAGTTAAACAAATGTGTTAGCTATATATTTTTATATGTGCTTTAGTTTGCTTAATGATTGTAGCTAGTATTTGTTGAGTTGTTCAAACACATAAAAAGTGTCTAACTTATTCGATGTTTTGTTTCTTAGTTATCGTAATCGGTATCTATACTGTTACTGTTTAGAGTTTGACATAGTTCTTGAATTTTTTCTATATGCTTCTAGAAGAAATGAGGCATGCAGTGTGTATTAAATGGTCAGGTGTTAGCTAGTTGGAGGAAGAACCGTGAATCGAAATCATGTAGTCAATGCATGGGCTGGCCACAAAGCAATCAAGAGGGAGGAGTCCACATGCATCAACTTACATTTAGCTATATGTATATGCAGATGCATGCAGGAGACAATTTTATTTGGTCAGACGAAAATGTATATGTATATTAGTGGTTTGGGTGTTTATTAGGCCATCTGCTTAGCTAGATCGAGATATATATGCCTACTCGAACACGTGTAAATTTATCCTGGGAGGACCAATTCAAGCTATCATTCATGCATAGGTAAGTATATTAATCAGTATGTACACATGAACTGTTTAATATTAGCTAGGAGTCGGAGAAAATATAGCCATTGGATAGGCATGTAACCCACCATCCCATCCACGTACCGCCGGCCGGCACATCGATCTATCGACGTCGAAGAGCTTTCATCGTGTCCTAGCTAAGGTGACGAATTGAAGATAAAAGGAAGAAGGGCCATCGGCCGGAGATCAGGAAGAAGCTAGGACCGTATGCATATATACATGCATCATATCTGCCTGTCGTCGTCTCTCATCCGGCCGGCCGACCGACCGGCTACATTGGAAAGCTCGCCGCCGCGTTGACGCCGGGAAGAGGAAATTGGGCCGTATCGATGTCATCCACTTGAATTCGTTCGGTTGCGGCGGCTGTGTCACACTGTCACCAGGAGAAAAAA
>KE372868.1:87669-105839 GCA_000418225.1 Zizania latifolia | reverse complement strand
TATTTGATAAGAAGTAAGAAAAGATAAGAAATACCTACAAGTCTAAAATGGTTTATTTGTAAAACTAATTGAGATAAATAATAAAAATGACATATATATATATATATAATCGGAATTAAAAACGTAGAGCTATGTAGTTGTAGCTAACTGCTGCTAGCCGGAGCAGCTATATCACTGTAAATTGGTGAGAGAAATGGGGGAACGACTTAATTTGCTTTAATTTCTGTTTAATGTTTACAGTTACATTTCTTTAAAGCAAATTAATGGTATATTGATAATATGTACGTGTGTGGATGACCAGAAGTCAAAATAATTAAAGTTCAACAAAAAATCGTGGTACGTGCACAAGTGCAATCGAAGAGTACTAATTAGTGTCCTTTTTCTAAATTTCTAGGTTTGTACTTAATTTATACCTCTCGTTTTCTTCCTATTTCACAGGCACGAGAAGGTACATGGAGTACTTATTTTTTTGGTTTCTACTAAGGTTTTTTTGAACGAAGCAAATTTGTAAGAATTTTAGAGAATTTAAAGTAAATTCTATAAAATTTTGTAGAATTTGTGTGTTCTAGAGAAGCTATAAGAGATATATATACCTATTGTATATTCTCGCCAAACAACATAATTAAATTTCAAAATTTCAAAATTAGCTTCGGATTATATGAATATAACATGCCGATCGATGGCATTTGGTGATCATAGCAGCTGGTTAGTTAGTTAGTTGGTGATGGATGGTGAGCTTGTCTAGCTTTGATCAATCAGCTCAACTGGCTGCAAATTACGAGTAAACGTAGCACGTCACGTACGTTAATTCGTCCGGGCCGGTGCAACTAACCGTACAACGGTGCAGGGTCTGACTAATTTGTCTATATATTTGCATCCACGACAAACAAATACATAACTATAGCTACTATACTCCCATATTTACTGATACTTCTCTTTTATTTAACGCACGCTTAAAAATATTGAGACCAACGGTGTAATATATGATATGTACATGTATTTATACTTATTGGTGCAACTAATATACGATACACTTAAAATATGAAAACATATCTATGCATAAAAATCTTACATATATTGTAGTCAGTATATATAATGGGAAGTATATAGAAAGGATATGATTTTTAGAAGAATTCAAACAGAACAAGATCACCAAGATGATACTTAACGAAACAAGTAATATTATTAGGGATGGTTTAAAAAATATATAGCTTAAGATTATAAAAAACAATAAGATTATAAAAAAAACAATAAGATTATAAAAAACAGTTTGTGAGTATCTAAATCTAGATAAGCTAAGTTTCATATTACTTTTTTTTTGATTCTATAGGTATGGACTATTTTGCCTATATATTTGAATCCCTTCTTCTTCACGCCTCACCTCTAGAACTAGCTCCTTTGATATCGGGGAACCTGACGTCAGAGGACAATCAGGATCCTAGCCATCTTACTAGGATCTAATGGTGTGAAACTCGTCTCGACCGCCATAAAACCTCACTTCCAACCGTTATGAAGTGAATCCTATCACCGTAAAGCTCCACTCTCACACTATTAGATTTTAGCTGTGCGATTCGAATCATTCGAATCAGATGACTGCTCTATGCAATCCACTTAGATCTGATTTCCTCGCCTCCACCCTTCCTGAGTCCGAGGCATTAATGGTAGCTCCGGTAGTTGCACCCACCCGCGTCGCGCTATATATATCCACCCTTCCGTCCCATACCCGACGTCGTCACACGCTCCCCGCCCCCACAGGCGCTAGCTAGCTCGCCGCCAGCGATCGCCGTACGTCGTCTCCGCCCTCGCGCGCGCCATGAGCGACCAAGAGACCGCCACCGGCGGCGCCGGGAACCGACCGGGGAACGGGAAGCTGTTGTACCACCATGCGGTGTCGAACGCGCTGTACCTCGTCCTGGTTCCGGTGGCCGCGGCGGTGGCGCTGCGGGCGTCGCGGCTCACGGAGGCCGACCTCACCGCGGCGCGGGAGTACCTCCTCGCCAACCTGCCGCTCGCCGTCGCCGTCCTCAGCGCGGCCGCCGTGCTCGCCACCGTCTACCTGATGCGGCGGCCGCGGCCGGTGTACCTGCTCGATTTCGCGTGCTACAAGCCCGGCGGCGACCACGTGGTGACGCGGGAGACGTTCATGAGGCAGTCGGCGAAGGCCGGCGTGTTCACCGACGACAACCTGGCGTTCCAGCGAAAGATCCTGGAGCGGTCGGGGCTCGGGCAGGGCACATACTTCCCGGCGGCGGTGCTCAACTCGCCGCCGAACCCGTGCATGGCGGAGGCCCGGCGGGAGGCGGAGCAGGTGATGTTCGGCGCTATCGACGGCCTGCTCGCCAAGACCGGCGTCCGCGCCAGGGACATCGGCGTCGTCATCGTCAACTGCAGCCTCTTCAACCCGACGCCGTCGCTGTCCGCCATGGTCATCAACCACTACAAGCTCCGCGGCGACGTCGCCAGCTACAACCTCGGCGGCATGGGCTGCAGCGCCGGCCTCATCTCCATCGACCTCGCCAAGCAGCTGCTCCAGGTAATTAATTAACTGCAACCACTTCTACTATTGCCATTAAGTAATTAAGTCAAACTTAATTTCATATCAGACAAAACTCCCATTAATTACCATCTGTCCATCGTAGAATTGTACTGCAGTACTAAAACAGTAGTCACTATATTTTCTCAGTTCTATATTACATGCCTTCTTAAATTTTTCTATTTTTTATCAAATTTTAAGAAAATATATTTTGTGTAAAATACCAAATAAATATATTATTAAGATATATTTAATGGAAGATTTAATAAAACTAATTTGATATTGTAATTATTGATACATTTTTCTACAATTTGAATTTTGACATATAAAAAAAAATCAAACTATTCATAATATGAAATGAATAGACTAACATTTAGGATTTAATTAAACTCTTGCTGCACCAACTCTGCACTTTTCTTTTGAATTCTGCGCACCAAATTTTGGATATCTGACAAATTAAGCTCGACCAAATTAAGTTATGATACATCAACCAAAGAACTAAACGATTAACACTGCCCACGTATATACTTGTTGCAAGCTTGTCAAGCATTGTCTCTCCAGCTTCTCGGGATTAATTACTGCTCACAACCACAAATGGTCCTTGCAATAACTCCCCTGCTTGCTAGCTTGAGGAGATAAGAAAACTTTGAGTCATGATTTTGATAAATTAGTAGTAAGAATAATAAATGCTTGTTTATGTAGTTTTAAAATCTGAGAATCAGTTTATAATTATCTAACCGGTGATAATTTAAAATTTTTGATGTTTCACAACTTCTGCATTTTTATTCAGTTTCACGATCTAGGTCTAGAATCTAGACTCTTCGAGAAAATATAAGATTCTATAAATAGTGTAGTTGTGAGAAGTTTTCTAAATACCTAAAATACCGAAGTGTCACTTGTTAATAGAAACGTAATGTTATGAATTGCGTTATGTAGAGGATTAATTATATAAGGTATTAAAAGAATAAAACATCTGATTTACGAATGAATTAAGGGTATGTAAAAATATAATCTTTTTAAGATAAAGATGAAATAATAAAAGTAAAATATGTTGGGAATACCATGTGGTGTTAGTTGTAGTGGAACAGTACTGACGTGTCCTATGACCACCGCCGTCGCCGTTGTTAGAAAAATCCACAGGCAAGAGAACTCACACAGAAGAGAACACAAGTGTCTAGCAGCAACGAATGCCCTCCAGTTACCAACGCTAGAGCTTTATTTTGTGTAAACTACAGCTCAACTAATGGCGGAAACAGTACACGATGTTGGACGTACCACACTGACTAACACACGCAACAGAAATGCTTTAAAGCAGCCTAACCAACTAACCCTCCTGCATGCGAGTGCACGACACAGCCCACGATCTGCAGCTAGCTTGCACCGTAATCTTCTCTACATGCAGTCCACGATCTGTAGCTTAGTGATTACGGCACTTGCTTGACGCACATGCAGACCCACACCACACGAACGTGGTTGATTTGCTAACAGCCGTTTCTTGCTGCCGTTAATGGCCGGCGACCCTAGCGAATCAATGCGGAGGAGACCGCCACCTGCGAGCACAGGGTTTGGTCTCTGCACGAGTTGTGCCCTAGCTATCTAGCTCGCCAGTCGCCATTGATGACGGCGAAAGCTCGATGGCATGGACATGTGTACAACGCATTGATCAGAAGCTTGTACAAGTTGTGCATGGCGCGAAATGCATGGGTTGACTTGTAGTTGTGTGTATGGTGTTCGTAGGTGCATCGGAACTCGTACGCGCTGGTGGTGAGCATGGAGAACATCACGCTCAACTGGTACTGGGGAAACAACCGGTCGATGCTGGTGTCCAACTGCCTGTTCCGGATGGGCGGCGCGGCGATCCTGCTCAGCAACAGGGGCGGCGACCGGCGGCGAGCCAAGTACCAGCTGGTGCACACGGTGCGCACACACCACGGCGCCGACGACCGCGCGTTCCGGTGCGTGTACCAGGAGGAGGACGAGTCCAGCCGCGTCGGCGTCGCGCTGTCCAAGGACCTCATGGCCATCGCCGGCGGCGCGCTCAAGACGAACATCACCACGCTGGGGCCTCTCGTCCTCCCCATGTCCGAGCAGATCCTCTTCCTGGCGTCGCTCGTGGCGCGCAAGGTGTTCGGCCTCGCCGTCAAGCCGTACATCCCGGACTTCAAGATGGCGTTCGCGCACTTCTGCATCCACGCCGGCGGCCGCGCCGTGCTGGACACCATGGAGAAGAACCTGGGACTCAGCGACTGGCACATGGAGCCGTCGCGGATGACGCTGTACAGGTGGGGGAACACGTCGAGCAGCTCGCTCTGGTACGAGCTCGCCTACGCCGAGGCCAAGGGCCGCGTCCGCCGCGGCCACCGCGCATGGCAGATCGCCTTCGGCTCCGGCGTCAAGTGCAACAGCGCGGTCTGGGTGGCGCTCCGCACCGTCGACCCGGCCGCCGACGAGGGCAACCCGTGGGCGGATGAGATCCACAGCTTCCCCGTCCAGGTGCCCAAGGCGGAGACCGTCGCGTCGTCGTCTTAAGCTGTCCGTCGACGGCGACGACGAAGCTCTTGCCTTTCTTGGTGTTGGTTATTGGCTCGGTTTTCTTAGTTTTTCTCTTTCTAATATTGTCAACGCAAAGTTTTCAACGGTTTGATCTCTATACTTGGTGAAATATTTGGAAGAAAAGAAATCACCGGATCTTTCAATTTGTTAGAGCTATTTAGTGTATTAATATCAAGCAAGGGAAAGGGAGGAATTGATCAGGACTTACGCACTTGTAAAGGAAGAGCTTTTTGGTTTTACTGCTCACTCAAGTGCTCACGTACACACGCTTGTGCAGCAGCAAGTAGCAGCATACTTATATGAGAAGGGCTCCTATTTATAGAGCTAACAGCCTGCACCTTGCATGGGCTAGATCATTCTAGACCCTTTCACTTTTTCTACATGTACAAAGACATACTACAAAGTACTAGATGTTTCGTGCTACTACTCTTCGTAATACACTAGTACATTCTAGAATTAGGTAGAATTTATCTTGCTAGTTGCTTCTAGAAATGAATTAATCCCAATAAACTCCCCTTTAATTCATTTCTTGGAGACTTCGATCAATTCTCCGTTACGGATGGATTTTTCTTTTGTCAACGCCTTGGTAAAAATATCTGCCAATTGTTGATCAGTTCGACAGAATTCCAATTTAATTTCTTGGTGTTCAACTGCTTGTCGAATATAATAATACTTGATTGTAACATGCTTAGTTCTGTCATGACTGATCGGATTTTCACTGATTGCGATAGCTGATTTGCTATCCCAATGAATGGTAGTCGGCTTGCCTTGCTTTATTTCTATATCTTCAATTATTCTTGTTAGCTAAACAACTTGAGAAACAGCTCTTGCTGCAGCAACATACTCTGCTTCGGCAGAAGACAATACAACAATATTTTGTTTCTTTGTAGACAAAGAGCACATACTTGAGCCAAGTGAAAAAGTATAGCCTGATGTACTCTTCATGTCATCAAGACATCCAGCCCAATTACCATCTGTGTAGCCAATTAATTTTGATTCTTTGACGGTCTTATACCATATACCGTAATATGTGGTCCCTTTAATGTACCGCAAAACTCTCTTAGCAGCAGAAAAATTTAGTTGACTTGGGCTTGACATGTACCTTGATAATAAACTAGCTGCAAACATAATATATGGCTGTGTTGCAGTCAAATATAGTAGACTTCCAACTAGGCTTCTGTAGATTACTGAATCTACTTTATCAGCTCCATCTGTTGCCTTTTGTATTTCATTTGGCAGCAAGGGGGTTGCGACTGGTTTGCAGTTTTCCATTTTAAATTTCTTCAGAATATTTTCCGCATATTTTCTTTGTGATATGAAAATTCCTTCATTACTTTGATGTACTTCCATACCAAGGAAGTAGTGCAGTAAACCAAGATCACTTATCTCATATGTATTCATCATGTCTCTTTTAAAATCTATCATCATCATCTCACTATTGCTAGTATATATCAAATCATCAACATAAAGTGAGACGATAAAAATGTTTGTACCTAATTTTTTTATGTATAGAGTAGGGTCACTTATGCTCCTTTCAAATCCTTTTTAAAGAAAATACTTATCAAGTTGACTATGTCACGCTCTTGGCGTCTGTTTTAGGCCGTATAATGCCTTCTTCAGCTTTAGTACTTTATTTTCTCCCCCTTGAATTGAAAACCCTTCTGGTTGCTCAATGTAAATTTCTTCATCAAGATAGCCATTTAAAAAGGCTGATTTAACATTTAATTGATAAATCTTCCATCTCTTTTGAGCTGCTAGAGCAATTATTGTACGAATTGTCTCTAGTCTTGCAACTGGAGCATATGTCTCATAGTAATCAATGCCAGGCTTCTGTTTAAAGCATTTTGCCATAAGTCTTGCTTTATATTTCTGTATTGAACCATATGGATTTAATTTTGTCTTATAAACCCATTTAACTCTAACAATTTCTCGATTTCTAGGACGATCAACCAATTCCCAAGTATTATTTTTCTCAATCATATGAATTTCTTCTTTCATTGCTTTTACCCAATTTTCTTGTTTTTTCGCTTCATAGAAATCTTGTGGTTCAATAATAGAAAAGCAGCAAGACTCATGTTCTTCTCTACCTCTTAATTGAGAAGTAGATTCTAGTAATTCAACCATATTTCTTACCCATCTTGGAGCTGATTTTGGTGTAGATGCCTGCTCATCACTACTAGGAGCTTGACCTTGGACTTGATGATTCTTGGCTAGGAGCATGGTCATGTCCTTCATGGTTACCAGAAATATGTGGTTGGCTTAGTGTGATGGTAGTGGTTGGCATTAACTGTGTCTTCTAGAGACTTCTTTCATCTTCCAGTCCGAAGTAGAATTTTCATCAAAAATCACATCCCTACTAATAATAATTTCTTTTGATCTAGATTATAAAGTCGATATCCTTTCATACCATCAGCATAGCCAACAAATATGCACCGATCACTTTTATTATCAAATTTTACTTTTTTGTGCTGGCACTTGAGCATAACAAATGCAACCAAATATTTTTATATGACCAATGACAGGCTTTTTACCATACCAGGCTTCAAAAGGTGTACGGTCTGGTACTGCTTTAGTGGTACTTCTATTTAAAATATAAACTGATGTATTAATAGCCTCAGCCTAGAAAGATTTAGACATACCTTTTTCCTGCAGCATGGAATTTGCCATATCATTAATTGTTCGGTTTTTTCTTTCAGCAATACCATTTTGTTGAGCAGTGTAGCCTGCTATTAATTGCCTTTGAATGCCAGCATTCTCACAATAATTTTCATATTCTTTTGAGATATATTCTCCTCCTTGATCACTGCATAGTACTTTAATTTTCCTGTTACTATGATTTTTCACCATATCCTTGAATTTTTTAAATGTCTCAAGGGCTGCTGATTTTTCTTTTAGAAAATAAACCCAAGTCATTCTTGTATAATCATCAATAAACGTGACAAAGTACCAATTTTTTCCTTCTGACATTGTTGGTAGTTTACTAACTATACCACTATGCACCAATTCTAACGGTGCACTTGCTCTCCAAGCTCCACTGTGTGAAAAAAAAAGCTCGAATTTGTTTTCCAAATATACATCCTTCACATGGGTTAGAATTCAAATTAATAAATGGAAGTCCTTAAACCATACCTTTTATTTTGAACAGCTTTAATGCCTTGTAGTTAAGATGCCCAAACCTTTTATACCATAAATCAGAGGTATCAACCTCACTTCTTAAGGCCAACTGAGCTAGATTTTTCATCTTCAACATAAAATTTCTGTTTTTCTCCATATTTACTTTGGCAACTAGACGATTATTTTTACTGTCTAATATTTTGCATGAAAAATCCTCAAAATAAACTGCATACCCGTGTTCTAGAAGTTGCCCAATACTTAGCAAATTTTGCTTTAGATCGGGTACTAGTAAGACATCTTTTATAAATTTTGGACCCTCTACTGTTTGAACAGCAACAGTACCTTTGCCTTCACTTTGAGCTATAGAACCATTACCCATATGGATTTTTGCATGATATGATAAATCTATTTCTCAAAAATATTTTGGATCAACAGCCATGTGGTTTGTGTAACCACTGTCAAGAACCCAAACATCATCTTTTTCTTCTTGGGCAGTATGACAAGAGAAAACCATTTCTTCATTAGATTTTTCTTTTTCATGTGAAAAATTAGCCTGTTTAATTTCTCGAGTTCTGCAATATTTTACAATATGGCCCTTCCTTTTGCACTTATTGCAAGTCATTTTCTTCCAGCATATATCTGTAGTATGACTAGATTTTTGGCAAATATCACACCACAAATTTGAACTGGACGCACCTTTTTATCTTCTTTCTTGATTATCTTCCTTCTGCATGTTCTGCCTTGAAAAACCATTTTTAGGTGAAAACCCATGATCTCGCGTTGGAAATCCATTTTTCTAAAAATTCCCACGAAACCTTGAATTATGAGACTTGAAGCTTAGTTTTGACTGAAATGCATTTTCAACTGAGCTCCCTTCGCGTTGAGGTTTCCTTTTTTCATTGGACTCCAACAAGCTCATCAGTTGTTGAACTGTGAGGGTCGACAAGTCTTTCGACTACTCAATGGCAGCAACAATGTACTCGTATTTTTTAGGGAGACTAATTAAAATTTTCACCATAATCTTTTGATCCTTAATATCTTCACCATAGAGACGCATCTGATTAACGATCTCAATAACTCTTGAAAAATAATATTTTATCTTCTCTGATTCCTTCACTTGCAAATTCTAAAATTATCTTCGTAAAGTTTGAAGTTTCACAGCAAGTACCTTTTAAGATCCTTGAAATTCCTCTTTCAACTTGTCACATGCTTCCTTGGATTTCTTGGTAACAATAATACGTGGAAATAAGCTCTTTGCATCTCCTTGTTGAATCAAGAATAAGGCCTTGACGTCTGTCATCTGATCCTCCGCTAGAGCTTTCTTTTGCTCTGCCGAAAGATCATTGTCGTTACCTAGAATGGCAGTCCTCTGACGGGGTTACCCACGGAGGTCGATTGAATCGGTTTAGGGTAGTTTCTATGTTCGTGATCATATGGTTGTCTCTAAAACTAAGAGACACAGACGTAATTTAGACAGGTTCGGGCCTCCCTGGGGATAATAACCCTAGTCATGTATAATGGAGTATGCGCAGGCAAGTGTAATTATAGAGCTCTCGAGCGCGTAAGCTGTGTGTGAGTTTAAGTGTCCTCTTGAGGAAGGTACCCCGGATCTCTTTATATATCCCAGGGGTCGGGGATTTCCGTTAGGCTTTAACTCCCCCAATTAAGTTCCTTTACAGTGGTTAAATCATCAGAAATCGTGAACTAATAAACACAACATTATTTGCTATCTTTACTAGCCATTTAAGACCGACCGTTACGTCTTTTATTGCCAGTGATTAAGTGTGTGGGCCCGCTATTGCCTTTGCCTTCTGAGTCCTTGTACTTGAGATATTTCCTGAGTGCTCTACTCAGGGCGTCATCCGAGCTCCCCTTTACATCTTGCTAATTGTTTTGTGACTGACCACCGGTCCGACCACTTTTGAGGTCGTCTTCAAAGTCTTATTTGCTAACCCCTTGTTCTGTCCGAACGCTCCAAGGCGACTCGGGGGTACCCTGGGTCATCCCCTGACACATCTATAGTAGAATACTCCTTATAGCCGTTTTCAATGATGCTCCATAATCCTTGCAATAGTAGCAACGTCCGCATCTTGATGCTCCAAATATTATAGTTTTCTCCTGTAAGTACAGAAACCATAGACTACGTGTAACACCCTGAAAATTTTCAAATTTAATAAAAAGGGGAATTTAAAATTTCAAATAAACAAATTGAATTTAAATAAAATAATGGATTGAATTGACAAAAGAAAAAAAAGAAAAAATAAATAAAATTTTCCCGTCCGGCCGCCCCGTGCCGTGTGCGCGCTGTGCGCCTCGCTGCTCCCGCTCGACCAAACCAGCGCGCGCTGCGCGCCTGCTTCCATGATGTTTGTTTGATTTGTTTGTTTGTGGACATGTCTCTTAATGGCTTGTGTTAAGGACATGTATAATGAGAGCTTAAATGTTTAGATCCAATTTCATCGCATATCATTAATAAAGAAGCTAGTATTTTGAGAAAACTTCTTCTAAGTCTTTTCCATTCTCGTTCGGGGTGTTCTTTCCTTCAGAGCAAGATGACTTTCGACAATCAGCGCAACGCTTCTGAAGCCAATAACACCCGCGACGCCAACCCTTCAGCTGAGGAGAACCCCATTCCCAACAGTCGTACTAGAGTTGTACCCAACTAGGGTGCGACAGGACCACGATAGTCAAGTCTGCCGCTAGCTCCAAATCATCCAACACTTGCAGAAGCCATGGCTAATCGGAATTAGCTCATCACTGCTCTGCTCACACAAATGCAACAGCAACAAGTCCAGATCCAACAACAGCAAGCACAACTTCAACAGCTTCAGCAACAAGCCTAAGTGCTTAACAATCCTCGCAACCCGCCTGCACCAGCTCCAGCCCCGGCATCCCAGTTGTTAGAGTTTCTTCGAGTCAGGCCCCCTACATTCTCGAGCACCACCAACCCCATGGAGGCCGGTGATTGGCTTCGTGCAATTACCAAGAAGCTTGATCTCCTCCCCTGCACTGATCATGAGCGTGTGGCCTTCACCACCCATCAGCTGTTTGGACCTGCCGCAGAATGGTGGGACAACTTTCGGGAAGCTCAGCCCATGAATCATGTGGTCACTTGAGCCGAGTTCACAGTCGCCTTCAGAGCTGCCCATGTGCCTACAGGGATAGTCACATTGAAGAAGAAGGAGTTCCGTGCGCTACAACAGGGAAGCAAGACCGTGACTGAGTACCTGCATGAGTTCAATCGCCTAGCGCGGTATGCTCCTGAAGATGTTCGAACTGATGTCGAGAGACAGGACAAGTTTATGGGAGGACTGAAAGATGAACTGACCATTCAACTCATCGTTGCTGACTATGTCGACTTTCAGAAGTTGGTGAATAAAGCAATTCTTCAAGGGTCAGAGCAAAACAAGATAGAACATAAGAAGAGGAAGATGATTGCTTTCCGTTATCAACAAGAAAACAGTCAAAGACCCCGCCCAATGCCTACCCCTCAAGCTCCAAGCTCCCAACCTCGTCCTGTGTTCAGGCCACCACCTCAAGCTAGTGGGCTAAGCACTGGAGTTCCCTGTCAAGCCCCTCCACCGGGCCAAGCACCAGCGCAGAAGGCCGAAGTTCTGAAGGACAAGAATGGCAAGCCGGTAGTTTGTTTCAATTGTCGTCAGATAGGGCACTACTCCAACAATTGCCCTCCCCAAGCGCCCTCAAGGTCCTGCTCCAAGTCCGGTGGTTCGCGCCCGCGTGAATCACATCACCACGGAAGAAGCACAAGACGTACCTGAAGTTGTCTTGGGTATATTTCCTGTCAACTCAGTACCCTCAGTTGTTTTGTTTGATTCTGGAGCAACCCACTCTTTCATATCTGAAAATTTTGTGAAGACAAATGGTTTGAAAACTTTTGGTTTAGCTAAGCCTATGCTAATAGCCACCCCAGGCAAGCAAACCCTAGCCAGTTTATTTAGCCCAAGGGTACAACTAGAAATCCAAGGGATAGTATTCTGGGTTGACCCAATTCTCATAGATTGTAAAGGTTTAGATGTCATCCTAGGGATGAATTGGTTGGTCAAGCATAAGGGAATGATTGACTGTGCCAACAAGATGGTCACCTTAATCAGTGATGATGGAATCACCGTCATGTTCAAAATGGCTACAAGAGAATCAGGGAATTCAATGATAAACCAGATAGCCTTGGAAGAAGTACCTATTGCTCGGGAGTATCCGGATGTTTTTCCCGAAGATTTATCAGGCATGCCGCCTAAGAGAGACATTGAGTTTAGGATTGATCTTGTGCCAGGAACCACTCCCATCTCTAAGCGTCCCTATAGAATGGCTGCTAATGAGTTAGCTGAAATAAAGCGTTAGATAGAAGACCTTGAACAGAAAGGTTACATCAGGCCAAGTACATCACCGTGAGGAGCACCTGTCATCTTCGCAGAAAAGAAGGACAAGACAAAAAGAATGTGTGTGGATTATAGAGCTTTAAATAAAGTCATCATCAAGAACAAGTATCCATTGCCACGGATTGATGATCTATTTGATCAGTTGAGAGGAGCCTTAGTGTTCTCAAAGATTGACCTTCGATCAGGTTATCACCAATTAGGAATTAGGGAAGAAGATATCCCCAAGACCGCTTTTACATCAAGATATGGCCTGTATGAGTGTACGGTCATGTCTTTTGGACTCACCAATGCCCGAGCATTCTTCATGAATATAATGAATAATGTTTTTATGGAATTTTTGGATAAGTTTATTGTAGTATTCATCGATGATATTCTAATCTACTCCAAGACCCCAGAAGAACATGAAGCACATATCCGTCTGACATTGGAAAAGTTGAGAGAGCATCAGTTGTATGCGAAGTATAGTAAGTGTGAATTTTGGTCATCGGAAGTGAAATTTTTAGGACACATCATTTCTGCCAAAGGAGTAGCAGTGGATCCCGCCACCGTTGAAGCAGAAACAGATTGGCTTCAACCCACCTCAGTGTCTGAGATCCAAAGTTTTCTAGGATTGGCCGGTTACTACCATCGGTTCATAGAGAATTTCTCCAAGATTGCCAAGCCCATGACGAAGTTACTTTAGAAGGAAGAAAAATTCAAGTGGACACCATGAAAGGACATTGATGTCGCCTAGAGGGGGGTGAATAGGCGTTCCTGAAAAATTCTTCAAATAGAAATGTTAAACCTCTTGGATTATCCAGTTTATTCCGGAACATCCGGGGTTCGGATGTTCCGGGATGAGTCGGAAGTTCCGGGGTTCGGAACTTCCGGTTCCAACTTGATATTTTGGGAACAACAAGAAATTCACAAAGTCGATCCTTCAAGAATTTTTATAGCAATTCTATGAAAATAGAAAGTAAGCACAAGTTGTTAGGAGTATGTCTATGCAAGAAAAAATAGATCATGAGGTAGATTTAGAGATCGGGCTAAAACAAGCAATAAACGTAATTAACCGATAAACTTTAAATCTAGTAGCCTCTAGTGAGTTCTAGCTCAAACCAATTGTTCTTACAAGTTCTAATAGGTATTATAAAGCTATCACATTCATCAATTGCAATCAAACAAGCACGAGCATATAGATCGGGCTAAAATATGTATGAATATGATAAGCTATCTCATGAACATGAAGAACAAGCAAATGAACAAATGAGACACTTCATTTGTTTCCCGAAGTTCGGATCCACCGATCCTACGTCTCCGTTGAGGGGCCCCAAAAGGCCGGGTCTCTTTCAACCCTTTTCCTCACAAAGCAACCGCCAGGGTCTAGCTTGGGTTTCACTAGAGTTACCTCTTCCGTTACGGAGGTGGGGTAGAACCTTCACAAACTTTTTCGGACACACCATAATCCTTGGTTGCTCACGGGCGATGCCTTGCCGTCTAGGAGACCTCAATCTCCAAGAGTAACAAACACAATATTGATTTGCTTGCTATGAACTCAAGTGCTCAAAGATTTTTAAGGGAAAACAACGAACTCAACCACACAAAATCTTCTCAAAAGATGGAGCAAGAAGTTTGCTAGAAGATTTGTGTTGAACTCTCAAATGAAATTTCAAAGATTTGCTTAAGATCTAGCTTTAAAAGAGTGAGAGAGAGTTTTGAAAATTTTGCTCAAAAGTTCTCCTCTTCAAAATGGGGTGATGGGGTATTTATACCCCTCACTCAAAAAGTGACCATTTGAAGACATTTTACAACTGTTCACCCGGAAGTTTTGGGCTTAACTGGAAGTTTTGGGCCAAAATAAATCGATACAGAAGGTTCATTTCGGATGTTCTGGGCTTAACCGGAAGTTCCGTACCTGGAGATTTCGGAAGTTCTAGGCTTAACCAGAAGTTCCGAAATTCCTGGCAGCACTCCAGAAAACAGGTCGTAACTTTTGACTCTGAAATTCGTTTTTGATGATCTTGAACATTTTGGAAAGCTTATCAAAAGGGCTATCCAACTCAACAAAGAACAAGGCTTAAAACCCCAAGGAGAAAAGATTATGGCTTTGGTTTTATCTCAAGAGAGCAATGCCATAAAACACTTTGAGCACCGAGACATATACAAACACATCAACTTTATATCCCTCTTAATAGTATGGTATTCCTATAATCAAATGCAAGTATAAAAGATTTAGAACAATAGGAACACCCTCACACCATCTTGTTTCTTCATATTTGAGGGACGACAAAGTTGAAACCATTTCATTATTGGGACTATTCACCTACAAAAAACTAGTTGAACATGTTAGTCCCAAAACATTTATACCTTTGCCTTGAGCAATGTTCACTTTGAATTTTGGCTTGGTGTAGGTCAACATATGAAGTGTGGATGCTTCCATATATTCAAACCACTCGACATCCTTTAACATATGAAATCCGAACTTGCTCTTCTCTTTATCATTTCTTGTATTCTTTGAATAAGTGATGCGGATCGCCCGTAGTTTCTTATAGACTTACATGGTTCATCGGTACAAAAGCTTATACTCGCTCTTCACCATCATATTGGTCCTTCGGCGTCAAGCCTATGCTTGCCCTTCACCCTTGCATGGTCCCTCGTAGCCGAGTATCACTTGTCCTTCACCGTCTTGCCATAGAAAACCACTTCATATCTAACATTTTTAATATGTTCACTTGATTCTCATTAATCAATGATATAGATCACTTTACGCTTCATGATACTTAAGTTCTTGTCAATCGCAAACTTTAGCTTGTATTTCTCATGTACATCAATATAGATATACCAAGCTTATATGAACCATCTTCATCATTAATATTCCACTTGATTCTCAACATATAATCAATGGTATAAATCACATTGTTCTTCATGATTAATATTCCACTTGATTCTCAACATATAATCAATGGTATAAATCACTTTGTCCTTTATGATTCTTAACTTCTTGTCAATCATCAACTTTAGCTTTCATTTACCATATCCATCAATATATACTTAACAAGCTTCTATAAATTATTTTCATTGTCATGTTGTTTGAGATCCATCAATCAATGGTGTTATTTCATTAAACTCAAGGAAGATTGATCCAAAGACCTTTGATCAAAACTTCTGATTTAATATGACTTGAAATGCTAACAATCTTCATGATCAATATTTTACTTGTTGATTCTCAACATATGAGCAATCAACATTTTTCCTTGATGCCGGAACTTAACCTAACACATAAACTCATGAAAATAGTTAGTCCCAACATCTATTGTCATGAATCACCAAAACTCAATATAACTCAAGGACTGAGATCTTTCACACCAAAATGCGAAGAAAGTTTCTAGACCCTGAAGAAGAAATTGGTCTCAGCCCTAGTGTTGACTCTACCAGATATACATAAGGATTTTCAAGTTTATTGTGATGCATCTCGCCAAGGGCTAGGATGTGTTTTGATGCAAGATGGAAAATTAGTGTCTTATGCCTCTCGCCAACCGTGACCCCATGAGTTAAATTATCCTACTCATGATTTGAAGTTAGCAGCAGTGGTGTACGCATTGAAGATTTGGAGACATTATCTCATTGGCAACAAATGTGAAGTGTTCACCGATCACAAGAGTTTGAAGTACATATTTACTCAACCGGATCTAAATCTCAGGCAGAGAAGATGGCTAGAGTTAATCAAGGATTATGATATGGGAATCCATTATCACCCGGGCAAGGCAAATGTAGTGGTCGATGCCCTGAGTCATAAAGGATATTGCAATGCCATCGATTTACAAGATCGAGCCCCTTTGTTATGTCAAGAAATGGAAAGATTGAATCTAGGGATCACCACTCGAGCATACCTCACCACACTCGAAGCAAAACCGATATTGATGGATCAGGTCCGCGAAGCCCAAAAGGAAGACCCCGATATAGCAGAAATCAAGAAGAACATGAGAAGGGGAAAAGCCCCCGGGTTTTCAGAAGATGAGGTTGGTACCGTTTGGTTCGGAAACCGTCTATGTGTGCCCGATAAGCCAGAATTAAAGGCCCTTATTCTCAAGGAAGCCCATGAGACGCTGTACTCCATTCATCCCGGAAGCACAAAGATGTATCAAGATTTGAAAGAAAAATACTTGTGGGTTAGTATGAAGAGAGAAATTGCTGAATACGTGTCTCTATGCGATACCTGTCAACGAGTTAAAGCAGAGCATCAGAGGCCAGCTAGATTACTGCAGCCCCTAAAGGTTCCCGAGTGGAAATGGGAAGAAATCGGAATGAACTTTATCACCAGGTTACCCAGAACTCGAGGTGGATATGATTCCATATGGGTAATTGTTGATCGTCTGACGAAAGTAGCTCATTTCATCGCGGTCAAGACAACTTATAGTGGCCCTAAGTTGGCTGAATTATATATGGCAAGGATAGTATGTCTGCATGGAGTTACCAAAAAAGATCGTATCAGACAGAGGAATTCAGTTTACTTCGAAGTTTTGGAAGAACCTGCAAGAAGAGCTTGGTACCCGGCTAAATTTCAGTACTGCTTATTACCCTTAGACTGATGGCCAAACGAAAAGGGTAAATCAAAATTTGGAGGATATGCTCCGAGCATGTGTCTTGGATTTTGGTAGCACTTGGTATAAGAGTTTGCCTTATGCCGAGTTTTCTTATAACAATAGTTATCAGGCTAGTTTACAAATGTCACCGTTTGAAGTCTTATATGGTCGTAAGTATAGAACCCCTCTGCTTTGGGATCAAACTGGAGAGAGTCAAGTTTTTAGAACGGATATTCTCCGTGAAGCTGAAGAGAAGGTTAAAATCATACGAGACAGGTTAAAGATAGCGCAATCCTGCCAAAAGAGCTACGCCGATAATCGTCGTCGAGACTTGTCATTTGAAGAAGGAGATCATGTTTATCTTCGAGTCACCCCTCTTCGTGGAATGCAAAGATTTAACATGAGAGGCAAGCTAGCTCCCCGTTATGTTGGACCTTTCCGAATTACTCGTCGTCAAGGAGAAGTTGCCTATGAGTTGGAATTGCCACCATCTTTGGCCGGAGTGCATAATGTGTTTCATGTCTCTCAATTAAAAAAATGTCTTCGAGTGCCTACTGAGCAAGCCGATCATCAGCAGCTAGAGATTCAAGATGATCTGACCTATGTTGAGAAGCCTGTCCGTATTTTAGACACCAAGGAAAGGGTTACAAGAAGTCGAGTTATTCATATCTGTAAAGTTCAGTGGAGCAACCATCCAGCCGAAGAGGCAACATGGGAGAAAGAAGATGAATTGAAAGCCCTTCACCCCGAGTTATTCGAAGATCGCTCCGAATCTCGAGGACGAGATTCTCTGTAAGGGGGATAGGATTGTAACACCCTGAAAATTTTCAAATTTAATAAAAAGGGGAATTTAAAATTTCAAATAAAGAAATTGAATTTAAATAAAATAATGGATTGAATTGACAAAAGAAAATAAGAAAATAAAAATAAAAGAAAAATAAAATTTTCCCGCCCGACCGCCCCGTGCCGCGTGCGCGCCGTGCACCTCGCTGCTCCCTCCTGGCCCCACCA
>KE372868.1:72949-85629 GCA_000418225.1 Zizania latifolia | reverse complement strand
GCCAAGATGTTCATCGTAGTCTTTTTATTATTTTATCTTCAGTGTAATAAATGTAGCCTTCAAGCTGCAATTATGTTTGACGTAAAACGTTGTCGTGTGATGAACATTTTATAAGTTATTTTCCTATGGAAATGCAATAAAACTCGAAATCAGTGGATTTTGGGCGTTACACTACGCCACTCCAACGCCTAAACTTGAAGCCATACCTGTAGCTTCAATTGACAATATTGATATGCCGTGCTACTCTGCCACGTCCTATATATACTCGAACCTGAACGCTCTGATACCGGTTGTTGGAGCTATTTAGTGTTTAGTGTATTAATATCAAGCAAGGAAAAGGGAGGAGTTGATCAGGGACTTGTGCACTTGTAAAGGAAGAGCTTTTTGGTTTTACTGCTCACTCAAGTGCTCACGGACACACACTTGTGCAGCAGCAAGTAGTAGCATACTTACATGAGAGGGGCTCCTATTTATAGAGCTAACAGCCTGCACCTTGCATGGGCTAGATCATTTAGACCATTTCACTTTTTCTACATGTACAAAGACATACTACAAAGTACTAGATATTTTGTGGTGTTACTACTCTTCATAATACACTAGTACATTCTAGAATTAGGTAGAATTTGTCTTGCTAGTTGCTTCCAGAAATGAATTAATCCCAACACAATCCTCTATCAGCTCGATGACAGCAGTAGTTGAAATAATAGCTGAAGAATGTGATGCTTTCGCCCTTGTAGGGAACCCTAGTTACCCGTAGTTAGGGTTGATGTACCGGGTTCCTTCCATCTCCCTCCCCCTACCTGTCTCACCCTTCTCTCTCTGTTTTTCTTTGGCTCTGTCTTTGAAAGCTGTATAACTCTCGAACCTATGTATTTTTTCGTCTTAATACAATGCAACGATTCTCTCGCTTGCAAAAAAAACCATACTCAGGCAATTTGTAAACATTATTAAGTTTAATTTGAGTTAAGCTGACTATTTGGAAGCTAGTTGGAACCTGACGTTGATTCATCATATATAACTGGGCTCACGTGGGCTTGAAATAACGAAATCAATGCAAAACTGTACAAACTTTTTATGTAAACTGATAACATGGACAGGCCTTGCTTGATATCAACATTTTATGCCATGCTAGCTAGGGCTAATTTTGTGTCTTCTTAGTTGGGCTTGTGAAACATTAATAACTTCATCCGTGTAATCCTCTTCATTAATAATGTGTGAGCTTGTGTTTTCCAAAAGGCTGATCTCGACAGTTTATAGAAAAAATTAATCATTTGTCACTCTCAAGATAACCCTATTAATTATGATGTACAATGATACGTAGAACCATTTTAGATCAATAAATGTGGACCAGAATAATAAAAATATGAAGCTAATTTTTGAGAGTAGCAAATTATCAAATCTCTTGTTTATGAGCCAAATTCTTTATGGATAGCTTCTGAAAGTAGGTCTTATCCAGGTTTTTTGGTTCACAAGCTTCTCCTATGTATCACTTAAACGCAGCTCATCTCCAGTTTAATTTGCCGGCCCGTTCCAAAATCAGTTCTTGATTATTTGCCAATCATCGGCGCATTGCACGCATATGTGATGGGAAGAGGCCAATTGCCACCTTACAAATGAATGTGCCAAATGATATTATGAGATATCTCTTCTAAAAAACATTATTGGATGTACATAATTATGTAATTTCAGTTGCATGCATGCCATGTTAATTTTCCACTATATTAGCATGGATTTTTCATTGACAGTAGTGGACATCACTTGATTGGGTAGACGGGATGTCAAGATCAGACAGCCTGCCTAATTCCAAGAGACGGATCGAGCTATCTCACTTGCCCTCACTTGAGTGGCTGCACAAAGCAACGCGTGCCCAAATGCAACGTTCATGACACGTCGAAGGGAAGGATTAAAAACAATCAAGTTGAATGAAAAATTTACAAAACAAATCCTAAACTCTAAACTCTAAACTCCTCTGTTTTTTCATCTCAACTGAATGCAAGCAATTCCTTTAATGTTTTGCAAAAATTAAACCGAAATTTGGCAAGAACGCCTTGGATTACAGCTAAGAATTCAACAGCTCGTGGCTAACAAATGGAAATATTTGACACAACCAAGTCAAACTTTCTCAGGCACCTGTAAGGAGAATCCCAATCATACCGGGGCCAAAATGTAAAATCATCACACTGTTCTTCTCCCAGGCCAAGTCTCAGTCTCACATCTATATAAAGAGGATTAGAGGAAGAACAAAGATGATATTCAGCGCGGCTGCCCGAATCTCGCTCCCACGCCTCCTCCTTGCGATTTGATAGGTAATGCCTCAATCCCTGCTGAAAAAATTGTTTTTTTCTTCGTTAATCCGTCATGTTCATGGTCCAAGAAGTTGATTGAGCGGATTGCTAATGCTTCTTTCTTGGTTATCAATCCCTTGGATTTCTGGTGTTTTTTTGGATGTTGGATTTTTTTTGGTTTCGTTGTTTGGATCGGTGGCTTTAGGATTTATGGCGGCGCCTCCAGATTTGTTCTCTCTGTTCCATTTCAAGAAGCTACGCGGATTCACGATTCTCGAAATGATGTTGACATGTTGTTTGATTGAGTAGTCCAGCTTTGTGGCATAAGAGCAAATATTCCAAAGATATTAGGTTAGATTGCCCGACGATGAGGAAGGAGGCGATGGAAGTGGCGGCGCCGGAGTTGCCCAGGGACGGACGAAGGAGTCGCCGGCCGCGCTGGAGGCCAGCAGGTTCGAACTCGTGCGCGCTCGTACCCGCTGCGGTGGAGGCCGGTGGAGCTGGCGGCAATCGGGCTTGCGGCCCGGAGGCCACCGCGCCGGAGCCGGCCGGGCCAGGCCAGGCAGCAACGTCGAGGATTCTGTGGTTGCGAAGAGGGGTTGGGAGAGAGAAGATAATAGGCTTGGTGAGGTTGGTGGGGAGGGAAGCAAATTGGATTAAAAAAATCAGGGTGGTTTCATTTCTTATCCTTTCCTGAAAAGAAGGGGACTGCTGTAGAGTGTAGATCCAGTATTTGAGCAAGTTTGAGAGCCCACACACAAACAGCTAGTGAGTATGTGATGATACAGAGAAACTAGTGTTTCTTAGCTTCTGGATACTAATTTATTTTTCTAGATTCTGCGGCTATTGATTTTCACAATCTAAAGCAAAAATCTAGACCGTGAAGACTTTTAATTCTAGGAATAGTTGTAGCTGTCCCTAAACTGGCTCTAGGGGTTTAACAATTGCTTGTCCATTGTCCAAGTGCTGCAAGGCTTCACGCTGTTTTGACCTAAAGATTGCTAATTCATGTGTTATCGATTGAATATACAAGGTCAAAAGTCATTCTTGTGTTTTGTGGTTTTCCTTGTGAAATTTTGTGATCTTAGTAGTTAAGTTTTCCACTGTGTTTAGAAACATGTTCGGTACGTTTTGGATTCTCAAAGTAGATTGATTGTTCTTGTTCCATGTAAGAGTTTATAATCTCAATGAGGACAATGTATACCTTTTGGTTGTCATCTTAAATCTTGAATATGTGTTAGTGCAGAATGGCACTCAATGAGGAGTACACATATGTGGAACTGGAGAAGGAGCCTTACTGGCCATTTGAGAAGCTGCGGATCTCGATTACAGGAGCTGGTGGGTTCATCGCCTCCCACATTGCAAGGCGCTTGAAGAGCGAGGGGCACTACATTATTGCTTCTGACTGGAAGAAAAATGAGCACATGACCGAGGAAATGTTCTGCCACGAGTTTCATCTTGTTGACTTGAGGGTGATGGACAACTGCCTCAAGGTGACCACTGGGGTTGACCATGTTTTCAACCTTGCTGCTGATATGGGAGGGATGGGCTTCATCCAGTCCAACCACTCTGTTATCATGTACAACAACACCATGATCAGCTTTAACATGCTTGAGGCTGCTAGAATTAATGATGTCAAAAGGTAACTTTTGAATTGATGTCGGCTCCATAAATCTCATGTTTTTCACCTATGGAAGTCGTAGAATGCTAAGGTCTGTTTAAGTATGCAATGGTAAAACTATCTCACGATAAATTTTGAAATGCAAACAAACCACCAAAAAGTATGTGGTGACAATCGTCTACCTATTTGCTTTGATCTGCTTAGTGGATGAATTAACATGCGTTTTGTTGAATTTGCAACATTTATTGGTGATTGGCACATATTAGTCATCATTAATTTAAAAGTGTTAGAATTGGCATGCCCACATGTACACTGCGTAGAAAATCTATGCATGCTGAGTTGCTGATGTTAGAGCTTGGATTGGCCTGTATAGGGAAGTCTTCATTAGGGGCTTTCTGCTACATGGTAAGTTTGATGGCATTAAGAGAAAGTATGGAGAAAATATTACTATTTATATGTGGTGTGTGTGTCATATAGCAAATGTATATATATTGACATAAAGGACATCGATTGGCCTGAATTAGGAAAGCATAAATTAGTGGAGCTCTTAAGCTCAGTGCTGATTTGATGATTTTGGTAGTGCCTGCATATATTAGTAAATGCTTGCCTTTTGGGGGGATAGATGGATAGGAGTTTGCATGTTTTTTTTACCTATGAGTATAATGAACTGTCTGTCGATAAAGACGATATTAACATCTTTCAAATATTATCTAAAATTTGCAATTCTCTCCAGCTAAACAAAAATGCACTTCAAATATAGTATTCACTGCTTGTAGGCTCCAAAAAAAATTGTTATTGTGTTCAACCCTTTGAAAGAGAAAAGGGGGATTTTGTTGAGTTGAGCTGTATTTTTTTCAGCCTATACATTGTTACAATTTCATGGCTGTGCTGTAGCTAATTCCTGGCTTTGATAGATTGGCATGGGTTGGGCAGTAAATGAAAGGAAGGACATCTTACACAGAACCCTAGAATCCCTCAAAATGGAATCTTAACTTTAACAATCTTGCCAGTTTATCACCCAGGGAAGAATTTGGGTAATTTGGTGAATTTTTCCTTGCAGGTTCTTTTATGCTTCAAGTGCTTGTATCTACCCTGAATTTAAGCAGTTGGACACTGTAGTTAGCTTGAAGGAGTCAGATGCTTGGCCTGCAGAGGTTTCTAAACCTTCACATTGATATATGTTTTGTTGCAAATTGACATGTTAGTTTTATTATAAAATAGCACTGATTTCAGTAAATAATTTTAGCCTCAAGATGCCTATGGCTTGGAAAAACTTGCTACCGAGGAATTGTGCAAGCATTACACAAAGGATTTTGGTATTGAGTGCCGGGTTGGTCGCTTTCATAATATCTATGGTCCCTTCGGAACATGGAAGGGTAAGGTACATTTATGGTAACTAGTAATGTTTAGGTGTTGTTACTGTTGAAATTTTATAATTAATTGTCTCTATAGGTGGAAGGGAGAAGGCACCTGCTGCTTTCTGCAGAAAAACTCTAACTTCAACTGACCGTTTTGAGATGTGGGGAGATGGTCTGCAGACTAGATCTTTCACATTTATTGATGAATGTGTGGAGGGTGTCCTCAGGTAAACATTTTTTTCGTATTGCTTTGTCTATGCACAATCCAGTTATTCAGTATTTCCATATCTTAGTTTAACATCAAGTAATCTTTTGCATTGATCTGCTTCTGCTAGTGTGGTCACTTCTGCACTTCGTTAGTTCGTGTTCAGATTATAATCGAAGGTTTACATGTTTAGTTCCATGAGAAGTATCAGTTGTGTTTAATGCCATGTAAATACTTATTTGATGAACATGATTCTAGAGTTTGAGAAATACCTGTTTTTTTAATATTTCAGTAAATTTACCACTTGTCCAACAAGCAATTTATTGGATGAGAAACTGAGCTTGTTGGTCTCATGTATCTCTGTACATAGGACCAACAGGCAGCAGACAGAAAACACAGTGATTTGTTCATCAATCACTGTTTTTTGTTATTCTATTTGCTTCTTAGAGAATTCAATGTGTGCCGTTTCATTGCAAATAATGTGTAAACAAACAAGCTAGTCTATAAAATACTATAATTGCTTGTTGAGTTATATCACCATGCGAGCCTGGGTTATTATTTCATACCAGTAACAACAGTGAAATCTGCCAAAATGGTGTCCTACTGAGTGTTTCTCCTTTAATATACTTTATCTTAGAGAAAGACACATACTTACAAAAGTAATTGACAAAATAAACAAAAGATAAAATTTAAACATCTTCAAGGATTTTCGAAGGCTCATGAAGTCAGCGCCATTATCACCTCTGTCTTGCTTGAACATCAGATCTTGGAGTTAAATAACAGCAGAACATGCCATGTGATCTAAGAGGACATACCAATTGTCTTTTTTTTGGTGGTCGACTAAGTCATTAATTTGCCAAATGCCTTCAGGTTGACAAAGTCTGATTTCTGTGAGCCTGTAAATATTGGAAGTGATGAAATGGTCAGCATGAATGAGATGGCTGAGATAGTCCTCAGCTTTGAGAACAAGCAGCTGCCAATCCACCACATCCCCGGTCCAGAGGGTGTCCGTGGGCGCAACTCTGACAACACACTCATCAAGGAGAAGCTTGGCTGGGCTCCAACCATGAGGCTCAAGGTAATACTTTCCCTGATTTTCTGGCAGCCATCTGTCTATCAGTTCATCCTCCAAATCCACACATGCTGATCACTCATCGAAACTGAATTCTGGCATGCAGGATGGGCTGAGGATAACATACTTCTGGATCAAGGAGCAGCTCGAGAAGGAGAAGGCCGAGGGCGTCAACTTGTCAGCCTATGGGTCATCCAAAATCGTGCAGACGCAGGCGCCGGTGCAGCTTGGCTCCCTCCGTGCCGCCGACGGTAAGGAGTGAGCTCTCGCCAGGGCAGGCAGCAACATGATGAACCGCTGCTGATTCCTAAATTCAGATATGATGTGATGTGTTGTCAACCATCATCGTCTATACCGTTTCTTGGTTCGGTTTTGGACTTTGCTTGCCTGAGGGCTAAAGTTTTACTTGTCTGCATTTTTTCACTGCTTTGTGTTGTAAACGAGAGTCAACTTCTTGATACAAAAAGAGAATGTTGCTGGTATAGCATTACACAGGGGAAAACATGTATGTAAACAGCTGTTGGTTTATCTTTGTGAGAACAATGGATTAAATAATATTGCTTGAGCTGTTAAAGCATTCATTCATTTTTGCCATATTTTGCTTGATGTGTGATACTTATTAGGCTCACTAAACATGTGTCCTACTGTTTCATTCATTTTTGCTGGAATTATTCTCAAAACATGTATCCCATTCACCTAATTAACCAGACACTTGTGTGTATTACCTTTAAACATGGGTGGGATCATCCCATCCATCCTTGATCCTAGCTTGTATCTCCAACCAAACACCCATCAGTTTGTTATTTGTAGCTCTGTGATGTGCAATGCTACTGAATCTACTTAGGTACTTGAAACTATGGTGTGATGATATATAGATGATGAATGGTGGCATAATTTTCTGGAGTTTCTGTGCAAGGCATCTGTTTTCTCCAGTTGAACATGAATGAAATGTTTTGATGTACTAGCTGTGTATTACTGTATGAATGAAACACTCTGCATGTTCAGCAATTTGTATGAAAAGCAATATCTTCTGAAAAGTCCTGAACCTGTTGCCACTGCACATCAAATTCAATTATTATGAAATTTGAAGTGCTGGATCAAAGCAACTAAGTATTTTCTTTGCAGAACTGAATTCAAAGCAAGTGAATGATACAGAAATTTGCACACATACATTTGCCAGAATTTTGACAGGCAAGCAAATTTTGCCCAGGAATTTGACATACAAGCATGCATTCATACACACTAATTTGCAAGCATTTTGACATACATGAAGATTGATTGACATAGATGTATGCGCACAAATTTGCAGTCTACATAATTCAGTTCATAATGCATGTATATATAAATTCAAGCTACAGACTGGCTCCATACATAATTCAATCTACATACTGAATTCACATAATCAATAATAAATCTCCTTATAATACTGATAATTTGGATGACTTCCAGAAAACAAATTAGGTCATCTTCATCTTCATCTTCTTCGGAGTTTGGGCCTATGATTGGGCCTCATCAAAACATTAAGTCATGCACTCACCAACGACAAGATTCCACTTACTACCACGAATGAACCACAATAAATTCACGACTCAGCCTTCCAAAAGCTCCAGAGCAAGCAGGCAATCGTCTTAAGTACTCTGACTCAGCGCTGACATGCAGCTGCCCTAGCTGAGCTGGGCTGACTGGCCAAATCTACTCCAACTTCACTAGCTACGCTTGTAGGCACTGTTTGTTCAGTAGACCTCTGAAACTGAAATAGATCTAAAGTTATAGAGCTAGTAAAAAATAACTCCACCATTGATATTTTTTTTTTGCAAATCCATATGCTTCACTTTTAAAAAATCAAGAATAATCTAATAGCGTTTGATTTGATTCCAACTCCGATCTGATAATCTAGAAGCTAAAGCATGTGAAACAGGTCCATCAGATAATCTCCAGCCTTGCAGAAGAAATGCAGAGCTGCTCTGATGCTCTCAAGTCTGAACAACACAAACCAACCAACCTGCCATGCCATGCATGCACGCAGCAAGGTTTTAGTGATTGATTTATCCCTTGACCAAATCTTTGACCACTGGCTTCAACTGAGAAAGAAAGAAAGTCTGGAGAAGCGATGAAATCCACTGGGCGCCAGAGCTGAATAGCTGATCGATCTGTCACTAGTACATCCACAGTTGTACCACTGCATTGTGAATTTGTGAGTGACCGGATTAGATTGCTGTTAGAGCTGAACCCTTTTTTATGTGATTCTCAGATCTCTGTTATATTGCATATGGATTGCTAGGTGGATCCGGTGATGAGATTATCAGATCAGGACCAGATCCATAAACCGAATGTAGCATGAATCTCCAGAGTTGCAATGTTGTGACCATGAGAAAGTTCTTCTGTTCAATAACCGGGGCTTTCCATAATCCATACCCAATGCCAAGCTCGTAGAAAGGAAACCATGATTCGAACCCCTACACCTCCAAAGGGGGACCTGACCTTTTTTTCATAGATGTCGAGATCTAATACTTATTTATCTATACTCTTTTCTAATTTTTGGACATAACAGCTACTACTCGTGGTCGAAGTATGAGCTTCTACAGCAGCTAAACTTTTTGGACGAACAAACATCGATCCCCTCGATTCTACTGGTCTACCCATACAGGACAAGAAAAAGGGTACAGCATTAGGATCATTGGAAGTGTGATGTCGTAAAAGTGAGAAATTTTCAGATCATTTAATCACTCCTCTCTAGACAACTATTAGGGTTGTGCGACCGTCGGGGCAAGGCTTTGCGGTGGCTAGGGTAGGGTGACGTCCAAGTCAAGGTAGGATGGAGTCCGACTGAGCGCGGTGGCGTCCGACCGGGCAAGGTGACATCTAAGACGGGTTGACAGGACAGGAACGGTGGCGCCCGCCGATCGAGGCGAACGGCGACAGAGACGACCCAGCACGTGGCCTATGCATCATCAGATTCCAACAAAACGATTAGAATCATGACTATCCTCTAACGTCAGGAAGCCAACATGATGTCAATTCTTTCTAGTTATCTACCCATATATGACAAGAAAAGAGTACATTATTAGGATCATTGGAAGCGTGATGTCATAAAAGCAGTAAAGAAGAGTGTCACCGGTTTGCTGCACTCACGTCCTCTCAAGATCGGCTAAGGTCAGATCAATCATCAACTACATCATCATCATGCCCGTGCCAGGTAGCAACAAGTGGCCGGTACTACTACCAGCTTTCCCTAAACCGATACCAGCCCTAGCTATTTCCAGTGATGCTCCCTGATTATCGTCTCTTATCACACCAGTTACTATCATCATTTGTTTAGTTTATCTAATCATCATAAACCACTGGTCAGCAATAAGGTTAGAACTTAGAACCACTGATCTATGCAGCTTAAACTATTTCCATTATCTAAAAAAAACTGATCTATGCAGCTACCTCATCACTCCCTGCTCACTTTGGAGAGAGAGCAGCATAGCAACATGTGCTACACTGATACTATCAGTAAGCTAACTATCACTGTGCTCCATTATATTACTAGTAGACTGGACTAACTGTATTCTAAGCGAATGGTACCAAGTTGAGCTCAGGAGACGTTGGATGATGCGGCGACCGAATGCGTCGTCGGCGTCGGCAACCGTGCATGTGTACGTGAGTTCGGCGGCCGGCACCGAGAAAAAGCTAGGTTGCCGCTACTTGCCGGCTGATGCGGCCGAGCCCCCTGGCTGGTTTAGGAGGAAGCAACAAGATCAGAATTTGCAATTTTGTCCTATGTAAATAGTGAATTATATATATATATTTTGATTTATTGAGATTGTTGGTACGTGGCAAAGGGGAAGTCACGAACCCTAGACAGATGCATCTTTAAACAACAAGGTACAAACAAATACACAAGATCATATCGTTCTTGTCGTAGAATCCGAAACAAAATAACGGCCATCGATCTTACCTGTAAAAGTGGTAAACCACGAGCTTCACTGACACCTTTACCACCACATGCAGACGATGAGAAAAAGTGACTGACATCTCGGGCCCACATGTCATAGAGGAGGCGATGGCACGTGACGGGAATTAGGGAAGGGATCGAGGGGTAGTTACGTCATTTCGGTTGCTGCCCCGCCAGGCCGCCACGCTTTAAAACGATCCCAAAAGCGGGAGCTTTTGGCCACGGCGAGTCGGCGAGGCACCCCGCAGTACCGGCACCGGAGACGAGACGTAGACGGGGAGAGAGAGATGGTGGCGATGGGCGGCGCGGAGGAGGAGAAGCGGCGGATGCACCAGGGTTGCATGGCCGGGTTCTTCTACCTGTTCGACCGCCCGCAGATCCTCTCCGGCAAGCGCCTCAGCCACCAGCCCCGTCGCCTCCTGTCTTCGTCCAGTGTGAGTCGCTCGCTCTCTCTCTCTTAGGTTAGCTTGTCCGCGAGGTGCGACAATGTGGTTGTTTTGACGGGTTTGTGATATGTTGGTGGGTTGGGGTTTGTTGTGTGCAGGGGTCGGCGACGCCGTCGGAGAAGTCGATGCAGCTGGACCGGTCGCCTGACATGACGCCGCCTGCCGCGCCGAGGCCGTCGCTACAGCCTCTTGACATGAAGGATGGGAGTGGGGCGCCCGCGTCGTGGCGGCTGCCGCGGCTTTCGCTGGACAGTCGCGCGGTGGTGGATGCGAGGGGGAAGTTGCGGCCGCGAGAGATCCGGGCGTCATCCGTGGCGCCGCCGTCTCCTGGAGCGGAGGGGGATGAGCGCCGGTCGCCCAGCGTCGTCGCGCGGCTCATGGGCCTCGACGCGCTGCCGCACGGCACTGCGGGGGACGTGCAGCCCGCCGTCTGTGGGGGCGAGCTGCGTCGGTCGGCGTCCGAGCGCGTGCCTCGGGACCCGGCTCATTTCCGGTTCGTTGACCCGACCTTCTTCGAGAAACCGCCGCCGCAGAGGCCGTCTTCCCCAGGGACGGAGGCGGCGCAGCGCCGCTTGCTGGATCCTACATGCCCCAGGGGGTTGCAGAGGCGCAGCCGCTTCGATGCGCACGACGTGTTCCCGGAGTCAGCGAAGCGCGTCGACACGACCGCCGGACATGGCGAGATCGCGCTCTACGGCGAGATCGAACGGCGCCTCCGCAAGCGCGGCATCGCTGAGCCGGCCAGGGATATGGAGACCCTCAAGCAAATCTTGGAAGCGCTCCAGCTCAAGGGCCTCCTGCGCCACACCCCGCCGCCGCCGGTCTCATCCGTGCGCAACCAGCCTCCTCCTATCGTTGTCATGCGCCCGTCCTCCCGGCCGCCGCCCGCGCGGACGACTTCCACCCGCCGAATCCGCGTCGATGTCGACAACGCCCGCCGTCCACGCTTACCAGACCGCGCCGCGTCGCCCACACGGAGCCCCGCTTCCCCGTCGGGGCGTGGCCCGCAGTCCCCGCAGAGACGCGTCTCGCCGGCGCAGTCCCCCAGGTACCAGCCTCCACTCAGGAAGCCAAGCACCGCCGACGCAGCCGGCGTCCGCTCCCGCATTGCCCGCCGCGCGGGTCACAACGCCGCGGCGCTATCTCCCGACGACGACGCGTCCACCACCTTCTCCGACGGCGGCAGCAGCGGCTCCCTCAGTGCCTCCTCCCGCTGGGACATCGAGGTGAGCCTCCACTTCCCCTGCACCCACACATCTCACTCCATGGCAGCCACCATTTTTGTATTTCATCTAACTCGATGGACATTTGTGCAATGCAGCAGGGTGCTCGTGCCGACGAACGCCGCACCGACCGTGGCCTGCTCGAGCGCTGCGGCAAGCTGCTGAGCAGCATCCAGGCGTTCACTGCCGGCGACGACCAGCAGCCGAGCCCGGTGTCCGTGCTCGACGCTGCGGCGTTCCTCGCCGACGAGGACTCGCCGTCGTCGTCGGGGTCGAAGCGTGCAATTTACTTCGGATCCCCGAGCCCAAGGCCCGCGACCGTGTCCGGCCCAGAGGATGACGAGTGGGGCCAGGACACGTGGACGTTGGTGGGCCCAGAGGCGAGCGACCCGGACTACGCCTACGTGGCGGAGATCGTCCGGCTGTTCGAGCGGATGCGGGGTCCGTCCGACGTGTACAACGCGGCGGAGAAGGCCCGCCCGCGTGGCGACGACACGTGGCAGCACCGGAGGCTCCTCTGCTGCGCGGCG
>KE372868.1:54182-64981 GCA_000418225.1 Zizania latifolia | reverse complement strand
AAGCACTAAAAGATTCCTAGAATGTGAACCTAACATTTGTACGATCAAGTACTTATGACCTCTCGTAGTTGCTTATATGCTGATGCACTTCTGTTTGTTGTTAGAAATATGTTAGTTTACCAAATGTGGTGATGCAACTAACTAAGAAGCTCCCGGTGTCTTTTGCACTGTAGTTTTTTTACTTTTCTACGGCGTATATACGCTATAAAAAAATTCTTTTATTACTAATGCTGCTGACCGTGTCACTGACAGGTGGTCCCACTGGTATGTCGGTGAGAAGCTGGTGGTAGTGGTGGTAGTGGTAGAAAAGGAGCTTAAGATTTTGATATCAAAGAACTTTTAGATATTAGTTTATTTTTATATTATATAGCTCATTAGTTTTACGTTATACAATCGAGTGAAAATCTTGGAGAAAGCTAGATATTTTAGGAGTACAACAGGCCCTTCTCTGGTATCCAATACGGCCGTACGTACTTGTGGGGTTTACGTACGTCCATGCATAGGATCACGTGATCAACACCTAAATTATTTTCTGCATGTATAAACCATTAGCTTATTAATTGGCCCATTTACATATATAATAGTGGTTAGTGCCCACTGGCCAATCAACATATAAGTAAGGACGAAAATAAGTATCAACCAAACAGCAAACAAAGAATGGTCGACAAATACTCATGCTCTATATACTTTATTTAATACCAAAAAACAGCTCAAGAACATCGGTTTATTCACCATTACTACGTCTCTTTGCTTTCTTCCACTCGAAAATTCTATCCACTACGGCGAACTCCATGGCAAAACAGCATATAAATACATCTAAAAACAACATATACACAAACAAATACATACATGTGTCTACATATTTATGTATATGTTTGAGTATATATGCATGCATGGTCGATCATTCGAGAGCTTGTATGTACACGCACTACTACGCATCAGACGTATGTATATGGGCACGAACCAGAAGCTTCTTGAAGGTTCCTGGACAGGTACCCAATGGCCAGCTTGTCGAACCAGTTGTCGCGGTACACCGTCTCCGGCGCCGGCGGCGCCGGCGCCTTCCTCGTCTTCGTCACCGTTGTCATCGACATCGCTGCTGCTGCGGCCGTCTCGGTCGTCGGCGCCTCCTTCCGCGGCCTCACCATGACCGCTCGCACCGCCGAGCAACGCCTCCTCCTCCTCCTCCTCACGTAGCTTTGCTTTGCTACTGCTGGTGGCCACACGCCGCCATGAGCAAGGAGCCCAAGTCCGGTGAATTCCATGGAGATGTGTGTGTGTTTCTCACAGTAGAGATAGATAGATATATATATTTGCGGGTTGCAAAATAAAGGCTATGGGTTAGAGAGAGAGAGAGGGTGCAATTTGCAAGGAGGAAGCTAGAGAGCAAATGGCAAAGAGCTGGGCATGTTTGGTGTGGTGGGAAGGAGGAATCAAATGGCTAATTATGGTGTTAGGGTTCATACCTTTGCTGGTGTGGACAAGAGAGTTGTCTATCTCTGATGGGCTTTGGTCATTGATGTTTGTGCTTTGTACCGGGTGAAAAGACTGTAACGCCCTACCTATCTAATCAGCAATTAACAGCCAAAACCAAAAATTTTGACAATATTTTCTCTGTAATTACGATGTAATCCACAACACAATCACAGACAGTTATAACATATCACTAAAAAGGATATTAAACTTCTCACAAAATAAAGTCACGAGTATTTCTATGCTTACTAAACCAACTTGCTTAAAACATCAGCTTATTACAATACACACTACATATTATAAAACAAGTATATTTTAAATATGGTTTAGTTTATAATTATGAATGGTGAAGTGATATGTGCCGCTATAAGTCCCATACCCAAAAGATTCACCGAGTAAACAAACCTGAAATAGAATTTAAAAGGGTGAGATAAGCTCAGCAAGCAACAGTTATGAATATAAACATATCTCACTTATTCACAAGTTGTTTTATAATCATCAACCATAATCTTTAATATGCTTTCACTTATCATGACATTGACTTTTACTTCTCAACATTCTATATCTTTCAATCATCACATGAATATAAGAATGCTATGATGCAACTTCATTTGAGAGTTTTGTGCTAGATATACTAGCCTCTCATGCAACTCCATGTATCGGTACGAGTCACGCACGATGGCAGTGACCGGCCTTTATCACCTTATGAAATGCATATGTACATATGTATGCATGTGAATCGACGTCAATTCTTATATTTTCCTTTGATGAAACATGATATCAACAAAATAGCCCAAATGAATATGGATGGGCTAAATTCAAAAGCAATATCTCAAGTTTAATTAACTTGTAAAATAAGTAAGATATGGATATAAACATAGTATGTTACTTGCCATTATAATGGTGATGATAAAGAGAAACTTTGTTTAAGTGCGTTCAGAAGTGCTACCACCTGTATAAACACATATTTAGTATTACACAACCAAGGTACAAGCAATATCAAAACATTCTTTCTACGCTCTTAACGTCGTTTATATGATGTTATTTGGTTTACTCCATAGTAACTAAATTTAGATTTTTTAAAAGAAAACAACATCTTTTTAACAATATATCACTTTGCAAGTGACAAATATTACTTGTACTAGATCTAAACAGGAAAAATGGCATGTAAACCTCTCAGACATTTCATCGAACACATGGTGAGCGATAAATAAAAATGAGTAGAACACATAAAATTAACCGTACAAATTGACGGATAAGCAGTTGAGGAACTCTAGAATGAGTAGAGAAAATGGTGGAGACGGTCGATAAAACAACAAAGAGGCAAATGATGGATTAAGCGGTAGCAGCCCCATATGACAGTGTATGCTGCCAAAACAAAATGAACAACTGAAGATAACAACTGCAGCAAGTGGATGAGATCGACAGAAATAAAAACCTGCAGTGGACGACGAAGATCCAACGGCGAGAAGAAATCAACTAGAGAAGAACCACGAGGAAGCGCTCGGTGTGAGAGCATGAAAAAAAATAGCACGGCAATTCCACGCACAAGAAAATGCTGGCTGTTTTTGGATGGATCGATGCATTCAGCCCCCCTCCTTATATAAAGAAATCAACGGTTGAAATTTGTCGATCTCGCTGCGATTCATCAGATGTTCGAAACTGATGTTTAATACCAAAAATGGAATCGTCTCGACGAGATCTACGTAACCACGGTTCCCGATCGACATACGAGCAACGGATCAAAAAGTCAACTTTTTGGAGAATACGGTCAACATTTGTATTCTCTGATTTTTTTTATTATTATTACACCCTCCCCCCTTAAAAGAATTCGTCCTCGAATTCTACCATTTTCAAACTAATTATAAGATAAAAAATTTAAGCTTACGACTCACCAGTTTCAAAGAGTTCAGGATATTTCTTACGCATTTGTTCCTCTAGTTCCCAAGTTGCCTCTCGTTCAGATTGATTTGTCCATAGAACTTTTACAAACTTAATAGCTCTTCTTCTCATAACTCGTTCTGAGAATTCTAAGATACGCACTGGGTGACATTCCACAGTTAAATCTTGCTCCACTCTAATAGGCTCAAGATTAATTTTATGCTCAGGGTCCTTTAAATACTTTCTTAACATAGAAATATGGAATACATTATGTATTCCACTCATCGAGTTCGGTAATTCGAGACGGTAAGCCAAAGTGCCTACTCTGGCTATAATCAGAAATGGACCAATGTATTTTGGACTAAGTTTTTCCGAGACACCAAATCGTACAACACCTTTAGTTGGCGACACTCTCAGGAGAACATGATTGCCAACTTCAAACTCCAGGTCTTGTCTTCGCACATAAGCATAACTTTTTTGTCGACTCTGAGCCGCCAATAAATTTTGATGTATTTGATATACCTTTTCTGAGGTTTGTTGAATTAGATCTAGACCAATTAATGATCTTTCTCCAATTGTGTTCCAACATAAAGGAGAAACACACTTTCGATCATACAATGCTTCAAAAGGAGCCATTTGAATACTAGCTTGGTAGCTATTGTTGTAGGCAAATTCTGCCAAGGGTATATGGTCTTCCCAATTGCCTTTCTAAGATAAGATACAAGCACGAAGCATATCTTCTAATATTTGGATGGTTCGTTCTGATTGACCATCTGTTTTAGGATGGAAGGCTGTACTAAAGGAAAGTTTGGTACCCATGCCTTCTGCAAACCTTGCCAGAATTGGGATACAAACTTAGAATCACGATCTGAAATAATCGATTTTGGTATTCCATGCAATCTCGCTATTTCTTTAACATACAAGGGGGCCAATTCAGGTGCCGTATTGGTTGTCTTTATTGGAATAAAATGGGCAGATTTGGTAAGTCTATCAACAATAACCCAAATAGCATCTTTGTCTCAGGGTGAGCGAGGTAATCCAATTATGAAATCCATAGTAATATGTTCCCATTTCCAATTTGAGATTTCTAAAGGCAACATTAACCCTGTAGGTCATTTATGTTGAGTTTTTACTTGCTGACAAATACCACAAGCTGCAACATAAGTAGCAATGTCCTTGCTTTCTGATTTGGATCGCATGGAGATATCCTTTTGTTTTGCTGGTACCGTACAAGAAGAAACTCAAGTGCTTATTCAGTCTGATATACTTGAGCGTGTGCGTGAAGCTCAACAACATGATCGTCTTCTATTAGAAGTTCGAAAGAGAATTTTGGCAGGAAAGCCAAAAGAGTTTAGTATTGACGATAACGATGTTATATATTTTAAAGGACATCTTTGTGTACCACAGAAAGCAGATGTGAAAATGGATATACTAAGAGAAGCCCATCGGACCCCTTATACAATTCATCCAGGTGAAAACAAGATGTACCGAGACCTAAAGCAAAACTTTTATTACTTGCAAAGTGATATATTGTTGAAAAGATATTGTTTCCTTTAAGAAAATCCAAATTTAGTTACTATGGAGTAGACCAAATAATATCGTATAAATGACGTTAAGAGCGTAGAAAGAATGTTTTGATGTTGCTTGTACCTTGGTTGTGTAATACTAAATATATGTTTATACATGTGGTAACACTTCTGAACGCACTTAAATAAAGTTTCTCTTTGTCATCACCATTATAAAGACAAGTAACATACTATGTTTATATCCATGTCTTACTTATTTTACAAGTTAATTAAACTTGAGATATTGCTTTTGAATTTAGCCCATCCATATTCATTTGGGCTATTTTGTTGATATCATGTTTCATCAAAGGAAAATATAAGAATTGACATCAATTCACATGCATACATATGCACATATGTATTTCATAAGGTGATAAAGGTTGGTCACTGCCATCGTGCGTGAGTCGTACCGGTACATGGAGTTGCATGAGAAGCTAGTATATCTAACACAAAACTCTCAAATGGAGTTGCATCATAGCATTCTTATATTCATGTGATGATTGAAAAATATAGAATGTTGAGAAGTAAAAGTCAATGCCATGATAAGTGAAAGCATATTGAAGATTGTGGTTGATGATTATAAAACAACTTGTGAATAAGTGAGATATGTTTATATTCATAACTGTTGCTTGCTGAGCTTATCTCACCCTTTTAAATTCTATTTCAGGTTTGTTTACTCGGTGAATCTTTTGGGTATGGGACTTGTAGCGACACATATCACTTCACCATCCATAATTATAAACCAAACCATATTTAAAATATACTTGTTTTATAATATGTAGTATGTATTGTAATAAGCTGATGTTTTAAGCAAGTTGGTTTAGTAAGCATAGAAATACTCGTGACTTTGTTTTGTGAGAAGTTTGATATCCTTTTTAGTGATATGTTATAACTGTCTGTGATTGTGTTGTGGATTACATCGTAATTATAGAGAAAATATTACCAAAATTTTTGGTTTTGGCTATTAATTACTGATTAGATAGGTAGGGCGTTACAAAGACCCAGCCAGATGCCCAGCTCGCTC
Source organism: Zizania latifolia (assembly GCA_000418225.1). Lineage (NCBI taxonomy): Eukaryota > Viridiplantae > Streptophyta > Magnoliopsida > Poales > Poaceae > Zizania > Zizania latifolia. Next base: position 59,038 of record KE372868.1, on the reverse strand, counting down.
GGGACATATTTAACATTTTTTCTACACGAGAAGGTGAGTATTATTATATCTTGTGGCCACTTGGATTATCGGTGCCCGTTTTTACTACAGATAATTCGTCACCGGATTATTGGTACCACGTTTTTCAAAGCACAATTTCTCTGAAAAAATTATCAGCATTATTTAGATAACTTTTAAAGCTTTATGTTAGTTTTATAATCTACTACGTAGTAATATATTATTTAGATAATTCATATATCAGTCATTCGGGTTATTTCAGCCCACGTTTTCCTCACTTTAGAATAGGAATGTGGCCAAGATTGTCGCAAATGGGCAGAGTAGACAGCTTTGTTGTCTCTCAAGTCTCAAGTACATTATTCCTAACTCATGCTTTGGCCAGTTTGGCATCGTTTAGTTTTCGAATTTGATGGTTTGGTTAAAAAAGGAACAAATTTGATGGTATCACTGTTGGGGATATGACCCCGGTACCCCATAAAGAGCTTATCATTTCAGACCAAGAATAGGTTAAACCATTATTGAAGTCCGATATGATCCATGAAGAGTGGTTCGGTTCTGATAAGGAATATCAAATCCTTATCGGGTAACTGAGCTCTATATCAGATATAAAAAAGATATGTTTCTACTAGAATCCTTATAATTAGAAAATTAGAACTCAGGTTCGATATGTAATCCTAGACATAAGAAAAACCGACTCAGGATAGAGTCTTAGTTGTTAGACTCACCCCTTGATTATATAAGAGGAACGAGATATCCTAGAAGCATCTTATTCTTCACACGTAATCCTAGACATAAGAAAAACCGACTCAGGATAGAGTCTTAGTTGTTAGACTCACCCCTTGATTATATAAGAGGAACGAGATATCCTAGAGGCATCTTATTCTTCACGCCTTAAACCTTCGTCACTTAAGCGCTTAGCTTTGTAAGCCAAAACTTGTTCTTTAGAGTCAACCATCCATCAGGTTCTAGAGCACCACCTCAGATATCTCTTGAGTTAACTGCTCAACGATTCTCCGACCATCAGCTTCACATAACAAATGTTACAGTACTTGATAGATGCACTTTTATGAACTGTCAGTCGTACGTTAAAGAACAGATGATATTGCGATTGCGCATTCGAAATGATATGCACATTTAGAAATTCTGAATATAAGAGGGAATCGAACAAAATTATAGGTGTCAGCGCACGAATTTGCCATTTTTACATTCAGATCGGTGAGAATACAGACACAGTTTTCAGATATGGGACACAAATAAACACTGAAGTGGCAGCAGCAGCAAACACATCCCGCCACGTCCAACAAATTCATGGAAATACAGCCGGCAACCAGCATGCATCAGCTTGTTGTAGCCTTGCCGGCGACCTTCTGAGCTATCCAGCCAAGCCCATCGTAGAGGCCCTCGCCGGTGATCGCGCACGAGGCCTGTATGTGCCAGTCATGGTTCTTGATGCTGTGGAGGGACAGAGCATCGGTGATCTCAGCTGGCAGCATGGCGTCCTTGAGATCCTGCTTGTTCGCGAACACGAGGACCACCGCGTTGTCAAGGTCCCCATGCTGAAGCAGTCGGAAGAGCTCATCCTTGATTATGTTGATCCGAGCACGGTCAGTGCTGTCGATTACTACAATTACAGCATGAGTTCCTCTATAATATGTCGCCCATGAAGTGCGTAGACTCTCTTGTCCTCCTAAGTCCCACACCTAGTACAACAAACAAGACTTTCAGTATCAATAACACACTGGTGTTGCATAAAAGAGTGCCAGGTAAATTATGTGACATGAAAAAACCAGATAATGTTCAAGTAAGATGATAAACAGAATAAGAAAAGATGTGAATTCCATGATGATGGGATATCTGAAGTACTGGGTATTTCAGTGACTCACAGAAAAAGATGAACGGTTATTGTTTCTTTTAAGGATGCCCGGAGCAAGAATAAACAAGTGAAGTGATATAAATTGCACTCCTATACACCTTATCATGAAACAGGGGAAATGCAATCATCATAGCATCTGTATCAGTGTTTGTACTGTAGAGGCAATTAAAGAGTCATAATGTGGCTTTACTATGCAAATACAGAAGCATGTACAGTGAGTTTGTGATGGAAATTAGAGAACTGAAGAAGTACAGAGCTGAAAAGGTATCTGACCAGAGCACTCAAACAACACTACTAAAGCAAGGGATAAAATTTAGATAGCTTCCTGCATTGGTACACTCAACTGATTACTAAACAGACTACACAAGTGATTAATTGAACACAATTAATTCTCTCCCCCGTTTACAGAAAGCTATATCTTTCACCCATTTGATTTCACTTCTCTGGAACCAGGAAAATTACTCTATGAAGAATTATGGTTGTAGCATCGTATAAAGGCAACAGGAAAGATTGAACCCAGTTAACAAAAGAAACGAATTACTAGGTAACAGTTTATCTACAAGGACAAATATTGATGTTTTGAACTGTTTGTCTTAGATAGATCATAGATATTGATAGTGCTAGCCTTTTTGTAAAGGATTTCCTTCCTTTCAGAAAGATGGTATGCCCCAGTGTAAGTTTGGAATCCACAATGGCTTCACACCTAGTATGTTATACTCCATATCTCTAGTTGTTAGGATAAGCCTGATTTTTTTTCTTGGTACAACTTGTTTATTGGCCTGTTGTGCTTGAGCAATGCCCTACTCAGACATGCTGCTTGGGCTAGTGTAGAGACTATGGGTATGTTTGGATCCCAGGCAAGGAAAATCCAAGCGACCAAGCCTAGCTTGGCAAGGAGAGCTGATTGGTGTCAATCAAAAAAACTTGCTTCCGATGGCAAGTTTGCCTCTAACTGCCAAGAAAAGCTCATCCACATTGGAGAGCAAAATCGTCTAGACTCCATCGGCAAGCACAGCGCGCAGAAAGAAAAGGCATCACTATGTGGGTTATTAGCTCCTTTCCGGGCTAGACAACCAAATAATACGGTAGTTTACGTTTTTTAGCTATAGTCTTTGTGAGCCAGCTTGAGCTTGCTAGGCTAGGCAAGATGATCTTAGATTCTTAGGATCCGAACGCACCCTATGTTGAACCGATCTCTATATTCCATATGACAGATAAAACGTTCAACCTTTTCTTGTAATCAACACTAAACACAATGCCCTAAGAGTAGATTAACAAGGTTTTCAGAGGAAGAATCCTTATACCTCAAATCAAACTATGCACCAGTTCCTAAAAAATACAGAAAGAAGAAAATGATAATGCGGCACAAAGATGGTTTTTTTACAGTGTCTTGATGGAGTGAGTACTCTCATGACGCCGAAGCATATGTTGTTCTCCGCCAATCACCGCCTCTCAAACCAACCTACAGATTCCATCGAGAAAAGAAAAAAAATCCCTTTTCACTAATTCACTAATAATACATCTACCTCTTGAGCCTACATGACTACATCATACTATCAAAATCGAGTACTGCTAACAACGACGGAGCAAGCAGCAGATCGGCCTGCCTACCGGCGACCCTTAGATCAGACGAGCAAAGAGAGAGGGAGGGAAGGCGCGGGGAGCTGACCTCGAAGCGGATGTTCTTGAAGACGACCTCCTCGACGTTGCTCCCGATGGTGGGGGCGGCGGTGACGGCCTCCCCGAGGTGGAGCTTGTAGAGCGTGGTGGTCTTGCCGGCGTTGTCGAGCCCCACGACGACGATCTTGTACTCCTTGGCCGGGAACATCAGGAACCACACCCGCGACATCCACGCCCCCATCTTCCTCCTCTCCTCTCCTCTCCTCTCCTCGCCGAAAGAAATCCAAATCTGAATCTCAAGCCGCGGCTTGCTGGCTGGCTGGTGGGTCGGTGGGTGGTCCGCTCGATTTGAGGGGATCTCCGCGGAAGGAGCGCGGATCGGCGACGGGGAGGAAGAAGAGATGGAGGAGGAGTTTGGTTGGGTTAATGACTCGTTCGGATGGATATTCGTGCTCGTGGAGTTGGTGTTGGTCGCGGCGAAGCTTCCTCTCATGGGCTTTGGGCCGAGCCGGACCGGACCGGACCGAACCGAGTGGTCTTGGGCTCCGGTAATAGGCATGGTGAGTGGGCCGTCATGAAAGACAAAATTGACGCGGTTTGTGAGTACCTTAATGTTTGTTTTTCCTTATATACTGTTCCCTCCGTGCATAATATTGTAACTTAGAATTAGATTTGATATTTTATAGTACAATAAATTTAGAAAGTGTTTCTGTTTAGATTCGCTGTACTATAAAATGTCAAATCCAGTTCTATATTACAATATTATAGGATTGATTGAATGTAGTATTTTAGTTCTAAAATACAAAGCATACGTGTTTTTAGAAAAAAACATATGTATTTATAAATTTTAACAAATAACTAAGCTAAAACATTTAGGTTTAGTGTTATATATATATTGGTATTTGAAATTACTTTTATATATGTTATTATCTTCATAGTTAATAAAGATATATATTAAAAGTAATTAGTGGTCAACATTCTACGTAATCGTGTAAAAATTATATACCTTAAATTTTGGAATAAAGTCAACATGTCACTTTACGAATTGTGGGATTCACTCATAGGCCATAGTGGGCAAACCACAGCCCGGCCCTGCCTGGCCCGGCCCATCGCCCATGTACGGATTACGGAACCAACGGTCTACAACTGGCGGAAGGAAACGCCACGTGTCGTGCCGATGCGCACCGCCACATTCCGCTCGCTGGGATCCACGTGAGCACCTGCCCGGGCCCACACCTCCACACTTTCCATCTCCTCCACTCCACGCTTGTCCGCTTCTTCTTCCGCAGTTCCGCCTCACGAGTCGAACGCTTCCGGGCTCCGGCTTCTCCCATCTCCACTCCACTCGCCTCGAGAATGGCGTCCT
>KE372867.1:352286-366412 GCA_000418225.1 Zizania latifolia | reverse complement strand
CGAGCGGCCCGCAGTGAGGCTGAGCACAGCGTGGCCAGGCACAGGCAATGCGTGGCGACGCCGTGCGCGGTGCGGAAGAGGGGGAGAGAAGAGGGGTGTGCGGCTACCGGCTAGAGCCTAGAAGAGGGAAATGAGAGAGAGGGGAGTAGGAGAAAAGTTAGGGTTGAGAGATGAAAATAGTAATAGGCTTTAAGTGGGTTGTATTGAGCTTTAAATATGTTTTTTGATTAGATTTATATAAATAAATTATTAACTAAACTTTAAATATAATATTAGACATAATTTTAAATGTGTTGTTGCAATTTTAACTATATATTTTTTAGTCTTATAAGATATCTAAAGTGGCAATATTACAACTTGATATTATATTGCTATTTTTATCATGCTATATTACTATTATTATTTGTAATTTACTACTTATCTATCGATATTTTTTCTAAATCCTATATTTTCTATATAGGCGTAAGACGTCGCCTCGCCTTACGGAGGTGATAGTCCACTGTCTCGCATTGCCTTACCGCCTTAATAACTATGAGAAATACAATTTAAGACTCTTGAAGATCTAATCCCTAGAAATAATATTTCTAAATATAACCCTTATCCCTAACTTGTGATACAATACCTGTGGGTACTGTTCACGCTATAGTGCCCGCGTGGGTACTATTCCTATGGGCCAGGCCTGGCCCAATACCCATGACAATATATTGCAAATCCTACCAAGTTCACCCCAAAGATGCTAGAAGCAAATGTTTCTAACAAGTTCCCAGCCAGGTTGCAAACCAATTATTTCTTTTGGTTTCTTTTATATAGTACATAAGTTAAAGCATCAGCAACAGAAAAAGCTAGTCCTATAGAATGGTGTCAGTTTTGGAACCCTTAGCTCATGTTTGGAACAAGTAATCTGACACCAAGCAAGTTCCCTGGGTCCCAAGAGATATAAGGTTGGCTAGATAAAATGTATTTGTAATTTTAGAAAGGGTACAACTTGAGCTTTCTGATCACCTATAGAACATGATGGTTTTGAAAATATTTTTGATTCCAACCAATGACATGGAATTTACTGGTTGTTTCGTTAACCCTACTTTTTCCAAGCATTCTTATAGGAACTGTCATATACAGGAGTGCCAGCATTATCACCTCATTTGTTTGAATACAATATATGCTGTCACGTGCAGCGATATTTCCTGGAAGACACGGCCAGATTGGCCCCTAGCCTCGTCGGCGCGGCAGCCTCCGCCCCGGCGAGGTAGGGTTCCAACCTGGCCTATTTTGATCTAATTTTCGATGCTTTATTTCTTTATGCCTAATGCCATATTTATAATACATCTAACTATTCTTAAGAAAATAGGACTCCTAACCATATACCTAAACCCTAATTCTGCAACCGTCCCCGGCGAGTCCTGTTCACGCTATAGCACCCGCATGGGTACTGTAGACATGGTGGCTGCTGGGCCTTGGCCCAATAGCCTAGCCCAACACCCATGACATCTACACCCCTCTTTTTGAACAGCTCGTCACATTAACCTTAACTCGACATCTAACACGAATACGACTCAAGCCTTTTACATCTCGGCTTATTATTATGAACTAAAAAAATTCTAATCCTAACTCGAGGTGGACCCCATCCCATCCCTCGTAGAGAAAGGACAACTCCAAGCCATGGCCTAGCCCGCCCCAACCTGACATCTCCCCTGCCGTCAAAAAGTAGCTCGTCCTCAAGCTGGATAGCAGGGTATCGCCGCATGAACTCGTCATGGGGGACCCATGATAAGGGAGGCACACGATGATCCGGTGCAGAAGATGGTGACGCCATGGATGTGGAAGGACCCGTGCAATCTAAAAATTGTGGCGGTAGCTCTCGCAACGGTGTCCTGATCGACAGCAGCATAGCGGTTGCGGCCTTGCGGCTGCTCGGCGGTGGTAGTGAAGCGGCAACAGGTGGGGCAGAACCATTGGTGCGGCCGGATAGCAGCGGGTCGGCAGGAAATGGCGCAGGCATCCGGTGGCGTGGGCTGCCTTGACTCCCCGCGCGTGAGGTCTCGACCGACAGCACCCTGCCTTGCCCTAGCTCGAGTTGACGGATGGCGAAATTGTGCGCCTGTTGCTGCAGTTGTAGATCGTTCATCTATCGATTGATGCGGTTGAGCGCCTCGCTGATCTCTTGAACGTCGCAATGGAGGTCCCGCATCCCTTAGAGAACCTCCCGGAGCACGTCTTCCACCGGTGGCGGCGTAGGGGCTGAGCCGTCGGTCGCCATCGGTGACGGGCAACGAGAGAGGCCGAGGAAGGTGGTCTCTAATACCAAGTTGTTACATGCAGCGATATTTCCTGGAAGACATGGCCGGATTAGCCCCTAGCCTCGTCTGCGCGGCAGCCTCCACGTAGGTGAGGTAGGGTTCCAACCCGGCCTATTTTGATCTAATCTTCGATGCTTTATTTCTTTGTGTCTAGGGTCATATTTATAATATATCCAAATAATCTCTTAGCTATTCTTAAAAAAATAGGACTCCTAACCATAAACCTAAACCCTAATTCTGCTACAGTCCCCGACGAGTATTGTTCACGCTACAGTACCCGCGCGGGTACTGTAGACATGGCGGCTGCTGGGCCTTGGCCCAATAGCCTAGCCCAACACCCATGACATATGCAGTATTGCAGTTATACACCTAAGATCATAAGATCACTAACTATAGCAAACTTAGTACAACAGGAGGCAAAAAAACTACAAAGAAAGTCAAAGTTATCAATTATGTAAAATCATGATCCTAAATAAGCACGTCTGACATGCAAATCAGAATTTACTGTTTCCTGAATGCTGATAAGAAAACAAATATATTATCAAGGTTCAAGGTTGTGTAGTAGAAATTTACGCTCATTAAAATGCAGATGTGTACAGCATTTAGGTATATCAGGAGTCATAACATTGCAAAAAAAAAGTCATATGCCTCTAATCATGAAACCATCTTTAGTGCATTATGTGAAACATACAAAGCTTAGTGTTTGAAGCAGGAGACCCAACAGCTTATCATTTACCATTTTAATCTAAATTTTTTTGAACAAGCAATCCAAAGAACTTAAAAAGTGTATCGATCCTGAACACCTATTTCCATTTTTAAATTTTTGTTTCATTCTCACGTACTAGACATGGAGGACTATACAATTTCCAACTTTCAGTTCATCTGTTTATACTAGGCATGGCAGATTAATAACTTAACAACAAGATGACACTGCCCCAAGGATTTTCATTCCATACAGATTATGGAACCATAAAATGTTTTAAAAATTTAGAGGCAGATAGAAGAAAAAAGCACTTACAGAGTATAATTATAGTACACCATTGGGGCAGAAAGTAAGAACATTGCCCAATGCCCAGATAAGAGGAATAATACAGTTAGAGCTGCTTGCAATACAAATTCCGGCATAACCACTTTATTTATCCGAGAAGTCGAGTCAAATGGATTGATATAGTCAAATTCCAGATCTGCCAGGGACATCAGCTGCAAGAAAAATGGTAGAACCAAAAACATCAGGAATGGTTCTTCCAAGTTTGCTTTCTCAGTTAGAACATGATAAAAAGTGATATGCAAATTCCTCCTAAGGTGGCACTGAAAACTGACAGGTTGCATAGCATCTCATCTTATACTTAGCCATACCGAGTTGGAATGTTTGATTGAATATTTTGTGAATAAATAGGAAAGCAAGTAAGCAGCGGAAATTTTAATCAAAACCTTATAGAGATGGAAGTTTTGACTCAACATACCGTGCCAACAAGAGAATCTAAGTAGCCAAATAACAAAAACATTAAAGAACTACTGACCACTTTTGAGAGACATTTCCAAAACCACGGAGCTGATGAAAATACTGTAGGGCTTTGGCAAGTATATTGCGAATTGAAACCAATTTCCACGACCACAAGGATGCATAATGTAACTGAAATTTTGAGTTAATCCATCGACGGTATAAATGATGCCGAAATAAACAAAAAATGTTGATATCGACACCAGTAATCGCACATTGAACAGTATCGCGTCAGACCGCAACATTTAAAGCAAACAATTCATCAGCTCTTTTCCACTGGCTAACGAGACGCTCCAAACACCAAAAATTTCGAATCACGAGTCACTCTAACCCCCAAATGTTTGAAACTTGGACTAAGTGATAAACAAATCCTCAAGACCGCAACACTTTCCTCTCAAAAAAAGCCCAAATTCCGTAGGGTAGAAGATCAGGGCGAGAGATCATTCAATAACAAGGCGCGGCCGGAGAGCCGCGGAGACACGGGCGGCGCTCACCTGGTAGATGACGAGCACGATGAGCGCGACGACAAGGAAGAACGCGGTGAGCCACACGAAAACCATCTCCCCTCCCTGCCCCCCAGGCGGCGGCGCGGCTCTGAATAAGAGTGGATGGGGTGTCGCTCGCCGGAACCCTAGCCGAATAAACCGTAGCGCCGGCTTGACCACCGGCGAGGTGGCGGAAGGAAGAGAAGCAAGCCGCGGTGAGGTGGATGGAAGTACGGAACGCGTGGGCCAGTGTGAACGCGTGGTTGCAGTGCAGGGAGACGACCAGATTTGTTGCAGATCCTCTCCATTAGTAGGAGTTACGGCATGGTGGGCATTAGTTTATCCAGACCGCTCGTCACGAGATAAACGGATCAGATTTCGACTGGGTTCAAAGAGCCTTTGATGTCCTCCCGTGGCTGATAGGTTTTAGACCGGTCTGATTTCTAGAGTTGCTTATTGGTTTAGAAAAAATAGATCGGTAATTGTTTGTCGATTGACAAATGACAAGGATGAAAACTATGTTAATCAATTTTTTACAGTGGTTTTGTAAACCCTAGTGACAAATGGTTTTCTCAATTTCTCTTCACCAATAAAAAAAGTTGTAGTTAAATTTATTTTAAAACTTAATTTTGAATGTCATATTAGTTTTTTCATTTTTTTAGTCTTGGTCTTACATATGTTACAAATAGAAATACAACAGTCATAATTTGAAATTATTTTTAGCGAAAAAATGTTGCCTCTTTATCTTCGAAAAAGGAGAAACGATAGCCCCAAATAAGTTACATGTTACACTTGTGTTAGCAATTTCTGTTCTTTTACGTAAGAAACATGATTGCATCAGCTCTGGTATAACTGACGCCGAGTCGTTATTTCAGTTTCAGTGGACGGCATTATGGTGACACGAGGAACCCAGAAACGCCAACACCTGGATGATACGCAAATCCATACGAAGCAAGCCATGATGGTCGCCGGCAGCGAGAAAAAGTTCCGCGAAATCTGAAAGCAGCAAACATGTTTCAGTTTATAACTATTATAATCTAAGTACTATAATAAGTTGTTTTATAATAATCTTTAGTAAAATAAGTTATAAATGGTTTAACAATTTAAGTTATTGGTAGTATAAATTATTATTATTTTACGGTAAAGGACCGAAATGTGTTTAACATAAAGTACAGAGAGCTAAATTTTGAGTATAAGATTACATCGAATAACTTTTACAAAAATGTAATGTGTATTTTAGTTATTAGATTCTACTCACCTATTCCTGCACTCCAACTAGCAGTACAAACATACTGTCATAATAATACTTATTACGTATTCCAGACGCAAAAAGAGGACAAAACCTTATCTGAGTAGGTGTCACCTCCGAAAATTCCAACCATTTCCTTGCGATTTATTATGCGAAAAGACTCTCAACTAGGAATCAGCAGAGGCACACAATAGATAATTTATTGGACATCAAAAGCATTATTGTTCACGACGAAGTAAATAAAATATTTATTACGGAGATGACATTAGAACCCCAAAATAATAATGATCAACATAAATAACTCCTAATAACTTTATTGACGCAGCGACGACTCTACTCTACGGGCAAACTTGACTAGACAACAGCTCAAAAGGCGTCACCTTCATCTTCGCTGACGAACTCCTCTTCTGATGGTGGGAGAATGCAAGGGTGAGTATTTTGAATACTCAAAAAGCCATCCAAGTGAAATAGTTATAATGCACAGAAGATACAAAGGACGACATAATAGGGTTTATTTGCATAAATAGAGTATTACAGAGAGATAGAATTTAAAAGATAATTCTAATTAAGTTGGAACCTTAAAACAATATTAATCCAATCACTGAATAACTCTTACCCAGAGTCATCAGGCCCAAAAGAACCAACCAAACTACTCTAACCAGAGCTATCCAGGTTGAACAGAAAGTAAAACAGGATGTTTGTGGCTTGCTCTTCTTCATGAGTAAACCTAAGTAACATCAATATAGAACAATTAGGTAGTATACCATCCTTAGATATAGTGAAATCATAATCAGTTAGGAATGAATTCACCTGCTCTTGTATTTTCTTAGCGCGTCTCTGTGTAAGTGGACCATGATTACGTTCACTTGTGTTATACGATGAATGCTCCTCATGTTCCAACACATGATGATCTAAGATGTCCTCCTCATCTGCCCTCTCTTGAAAAGGAGCTGTCATCGACTCTTCTATTCCAAAGAACGGAGACAAATCAGAGACATTGAAAGTTGGGCTTACACCATATGTACTTGGAAGTTCAATCTCATATGCATTGTCATTAATCTTGCGGAGCACATTGAAAGGACCATCAGCGCATGGTTGCAGCTTGCACTTACATTGTTCTGGAAAACGGTCCTTGCGCAAATGCACCCAAACCAAATCTCTGGGTTCAAACAACATTTCTTACGGCCTTTGTTGGCACGTTTCTCATACAACTTGGTCATCTTTTCTATGTTATCCTTAGCACGATCATGAAGCTTCTTGACAAATTTAGCTCGCTTGCTTGCATCAAAATTCACACGTTCTTGCATAGGCAAAGGCAAAAGATCAATGGGAGGAGCAGGTTTGAAACCATATACAATCTCAAATGGACAATACTTAGCGGTCGAATGTACCGCCCTGTTGTATGCAAATTTCACATGAGATAAGTCCTCTTCCCATAATTTTATATTCTTCTTGAGAACAGCTCACAACAATGTCGATAATGTTCGATTAACAACTTCAGTTTGACCATCAGTTTACGGATGTCATGTCATAGAGAATAGCAATCTTGTCCCAAGTTTTCCCCATAAGGTCTTCCAAAAATTGCTCAAGAACTTGATGTCATGATCTGAAATAATAGTTTGTGGCATGCCATGAAGTCTCACAATTTCCCTGAAAAATAATTCAGCAATATGTGAAGCATCGTCGCTCTTATGACAGAGAATAAAATAAACCATCTTGCTAAACCTATCAACCACAACAAAGATTGAATTCCTCTCCCTCTTGGTTCGAGGTAAACCAAGAACAAAGTCTATAAAGATATCTTCCCATGGTACACTAGGAATAGGTAGAGGAGTGTATAAATCATGAGGGTGCAAGCGTGACAGCTTTGTGGCAGGTTTCATAGCGAAGAACATGCCTCTCTGAAAGTTGCCTAGAGGGGGGTGAATAGGCAATCTGAAAGTTTCTTGCGGAAAATGATCAGTTCGAAAAATTCCAGGACCGGAACTTTCGACTGTAACCGAAAGTTCCGGGAAGACTAGAAATCGAACAAAAATTAAATTTAATCTAGCTAACAAAGTAAATGAATACGAGTATGAGCAATGTTGTTAGCTACAACTTTTACACAGGAATATGTTCTACAACTTAACTAGCAAGTAGATCGAGCAATATGAAGTTATGAGCTAGCAAGAACACGAAGAACACAATGAATACGAGTGAATATTTCCCGGAGTTCGGATCCACCGATCCTACGTCTCCGTTGAGGGACCCCAAAAGACCGGGTCTCTTTCAACCCTTTTCCTCACCAAGCCTTAACCGAAGTTAAGCTTAGATTTCCACTAGTTACCTTGTTGAAGCCAAGGTAGAACTTTTACAAACTTCTCCGGGCACACCATAATCTCCTTAGGTGCTCACGAATTTGATGCCTAGCCGTCTAGGAGGTAGCACCTCCAAGAGTAACAAATTCGTTGAAAGCTTGTAGGGCCAAATCTTTGTGCTCAAGATTTATCAAGAAAATCAACGAACTCAACCACCCAAAATCTTCTCAAAAGATGAAGAAAGGAGTTTGCTAAAAGATTTGTTTTGCACTCTCAAACCAAATCTCAAAGATTTGCTCTAGATCTAGCTTTAAAAGAGAGAAACAGTTTAGGGTTTTAGCTCTAGGGTTCTTAGAGTTCTTCAGGTGAGAGAGCTGTTTGAAATGGGGTGAGGGGGTATTTATACCCCGCACACAGAAAATGGCCGTTTGAAGACATTTTATAACTGTTCATCCGGAAGTTCCGGTACTAGCCGGAAGTTTCGGGATAAAAAACAAATTCAAACAGAACAGCAATTTCGGAAGTTCCGGGCTTAACCGAAAGTTCCGGGCCAAATAAAAACTTAATACAGAAGGTTCAGTTCGGAAGTTTCGGGATTAACCGGAAGTTCTAGGCCAAATAAAAATCCAATATAGAAGGTTCATTTCGGAAGTTCTGGGATTAACCGGAAGTCCCGGGCCAAATAAAATTTCGATACAGAAGGTTCATTTCGGAAGTTTCGGGCTTAACCGGAAGTTCTGGGCCAAATAAAATTCCGATACGGAAGGTTCATTTCAGAAGTTCCGGGATGAACCGGAAGTTCTGGGCCAAATAAAATTCCGATACAGAAGGTTCATTTTGGAAGTTTCGGGATTAACCGGAAGTTCCGGGCTAACTGTAAAATTCAGAAATTAGTTTGAACCAGTTCAAAAAGCTTTCAAAAAGATTTTTCTTTGAGCACAAAGCTTCGGAACAACTTTCAACGTATCCCTCTTTATAGAACGGCGGTCCTAGACTCAATTTCAAAAGTAATACAATATTTTGCACTTTGAGCCTATTTTGGACTAACCAGAGCTTTTCTCTAAATTTGTTTCAATTGTAATGCCCTTTTTGTGACTTCTCTACATATAACTCATCAATGCGATTAGTAGCTTTTGATGATCATTGTCATTAATACACCAAAATTAATTAGGAGCCTAGATGCACCAAGATACGCTTTGAATCTCCCCATTTTTGGTGATTGATGACAACATGATCAAAGAAGGATTTTAAATTGCATAAGAGATAAAATTTTGACAGTTTAGCTCCCCCTAAATGTATGCAACAAATCAATAATAAAAAGTACAACATTTCATATCATTTAGAGCATCTCATAATGCAAATCGCAGAATTTCATAACATATCACCATATGCAACCATGTTATACATTAAGCATTAAGACATCCACATTGTTCGATACATTCATGTCATACAAGAGATAAATCGTTTAAAACACCATTACAAGCAACAAAGTTCATGACACGGATTACAATTGGAAGAGAAAGGATAGATATGGAAGAGAAAGGATAGATAGTTAGACTACAACTGGACGGCTTCTTTGACATATTTCTCCCCCTTTGGCATCAAGGACACCAAAAAGAGAGAAAAACAGGATGACTCACTCGGAGTCGTCCTCACTCTCCTCCTGATCCCCATCATCATCCTCGTCATCCTCCGAAGAAGATGACTGCTGAGGCTGCTGGCAGGAAGCCGAGTCCGCTGCTCCGAAGAAGTAGGAGTAGGGATCGTCGGTGCACTCGGCCCCTATGGTGGGGTCAAAAGGCACCGCAGGAACAGACAAGGGATCCATGGGAGGATGCCCTGACGGCTGGAGAAGCCTATTTATGGCCTCGCGCTGCTGCCTGCTGTCTTCCCTACGCTCTTGCTCGGCCACGGTGATGTTGCGACACATCTTGAAGATCACCGACAACATCTTCTTCACCGGAGAAGAAGATGAAGACGATGAGCTGGACGTACGGTCACCTCTGCTAGACCGAGGAGTATGCCGGAGGCCAGTAGGGACTGGAGCACAAGGAGGAACTGCTGCTGGAGCTGGTGTAGGAGCTAGAGCTGGAGTTGGCCCTGGCGTCTTGGGCACTTAGGGGGTGAAGTATCGATGCTCCACCTCGTGAACCATCCGGAGTCCGGAGACCCAATTGATCACAAGCTGTATGTATGGAGCATACACACAGCTTCTCCCCGACGAGACCGAGCAAAAGTAGATCTCGCTCCAAAGGAAGTGCGTCACACTGAACGGTGGACGATCCTCCATCATAGCAGTCAGCAAATTCCCTGTGTTTGACAGCAATGAGGTGGCATCTCCGATCTTGGGCAGCATGGTTTTTCTGAACATATTGTTCAGAACCTCAAAGAATGGCAAGAGGCCCTTGGTGGACCCCACATACTGGTTGCCCTGCTGGTAGAGATATGGAGTGCGGTCGGCTCCCAAGATTAACTCCTGATCCAGGCGATGATGTTGAAGATCATCACCTCCAAGACCAAGAATAATAGCAAAATCTGTGACTGTCACCTCAAACTCATTACCCTCGATCATCCAGTGAAAAGTTGGCTCATCATTTTCAATGGTCTGGAAGAGAGTGCAGTAAAATTGGCAAATAGCCTCCTCGCACCAATTTTGTTGCAGCTCCAAAAGAGAGTAGAGATTCTTGTCTCGGCATGCACGGATAACTTGATTGAAAACTGGAGAATTCTTCTTCTTCATGTTCTCTCAGTTGATCCATTTCATATCGCATACCGGCGACCTCTTAGGAAGCATCACTAACAGATAGTAATCTTGTTGAAAACCACTGTGAAAGCGATATTCAGATGCATCCCTCTCAAAGATTCTAGGATCTTTAATCCTTTCTGAGCCGGCCCGAGCGGTGTGCCGAAGATAGTCCCATTGGGCCCTTCGAGAAACCAAATGGTCTATGTGACCCTGCTCCACCGTCTTTCTCTTTAGGGTCAGAATATTGCTACCAGATGACCTAGTAGCAACACCCTTTCCCTTCCCTTGCCCACAGCGCCCACACTTCGGCGAGCTGGGGACTGAGACCCGCTAGGAGGTAGCCGGATCCCAGGGTGAGGACCTCTTGTGACGGTCCGCTTCACACGCCTCCTGGCCGAAGGAGGCGACGTACTCGCCTCATGTGGTTGAGGTGCGTAGTCGCTTCCCTCGTCGGAGTCGCTATCATGCCTTTGAGTATCGTGACGAGCCTTCTTGCGACGGTCACCAGACATGATGGAAGCTGCAGCGAGGAAGGGAATTGAATCAGGAACAATGTTTTAGAATACAGCCTAACCCGGAACTTCCGGTTGAAACCGGAACTTCCGGGACCCGGAACTTCCAGGCTCCACAAAATCAAAATCTTTCGATCTCAAAAATGTAGCTAGGGTACACCTAAACAAGTTCACTAGAAGCATCTCTAGCTAGTTAAAAATGAATTTTAACAGCTAGCTAGAGAGGAAACCCAAATCTAGGGTTTTGAAGAATATACCTCAAAAGAGGAGAAATTAACGAAACAAAGGTATGGATCGGCGCTCCCGAAGATGTCCTTGGCTCCCCCTCAAGAGGACACACGATTCCCACGGATGGATTTGGAGAATGGCCCGAGGAATCAAGTGTTGGAAGTGGGGAAAACCGAGTGAAAATGGGAGAAGAGAAGAGAGAGGGTTCGGCCTAGGCTATTTATATAAGTCCAGAGGCGAACTGGAACTTCCGGTTGTTACCGGAACTTCCGATTGCACCAAAAACTTTTAAAACAGATCCCAGGTCCGGAACTTCCGGCTGTAGCCAGAACTTCCAGGCCCTCCAGAACTCAATTCTAACTTGGAATTCAAGGACGACAAATGCCACGGACTTTTTGACTTAGCAATAATATTTCATCATAAGCATGTTAAGGCATGTATAACCATAAATACAACATGGCAAATCATGTATAATCATAAATTCATAATGGCATAGCATTTTAATCATAAGTATCACATAGCATGTTTCAAGAGCATAGAAGTGAAGTTTTTTATATCTTTATTTAAAATGTGGCCCAATACATAAGAAGGAAGGCAATTGGTTTACCTTCCCATTTTCAACATGGGCGCTATTGATATGCAAGTGTTTCAAACTATGTTTCGAGAATCAAGGATATTTAGCTTATTTCTTAACTCACAAAACCGTTGCTCATCTAGAGGCTTGGTAAATATATCGGCGAGTTATTTTTCGGTTCTCACATGGCTTAGGCTAATATCTCCCTTGATCTCGTGATCTCTCAAGAAATGATAGCGAATGTCAATGTGTTTGGTTCTTGAGTGTTGGACGGGGTTGTTGGCTATTTTGATGGCACTCTCATTGTCACACAAAAGTGGGATTTTGGTCATGTTGAGCCCAAAGTCTTTCAAGGTTTGTTTCATCCAAAGGAGTTAGGCATAACAACTACCGGCTGCTACATATTCGGCTTCTGCGATGGATAACGCAACCGAGTTTTGTTTCTTGGAAGACCATGAAACAAGGGATCTTCCAAGAAATTGGCAAGTTCCGAATGTGCTTTTCCTATCCACTTTGCAACCGGCATAATCGGAGTCTGAATAGCCAATTAAATCAAAGTTTGAGCCTTTCGGATACCAAAGTGCTAGGTTTAGAGTGTGAACTAAATATCTCAAGATTCTCTTAATGGCTACCAAATAAATTTCTTTTAGTGCAGCTTAAAATCTTGCGCACATACAAACACTAAGCATAATATCCGGCCTAGATGCGCATAAATACAACAAGGAACCAATCATGGAACGGTATACCTTTTGGTCGATGGCGGTTCCTTCTTGATTTAGGTCAAGATGGCCATTGGTTTGCATGGGAGTCTTGATGGGTTTTGCTCCCTCCATGCTAAACTTCTTTAACATGTCCTTGATGTACTTGGTTTGGCATATAAAGGTGACTTTCTTGAGTTGCTTGATTTGAAATTTCAAGAAAAACTTCAACTCACCCATCATGGATATTTCGAATCTTTTAGTCATTATCCTACCAAACTCTTCACTAAACTCTTTGTTAGTAGAACCAAATATAATATCATCGACATATATTTGGCAAACAAATAAATCATTATCTATATTCTTAATGAAGAGAGTAGGATCGGCTTTGCCTATTTCAAAACCTTTCTTTAAAAGAAAATCCCTAAGGTATTTATACCATGCTCTAGGTGCTTGCTTAAGCCCATAGAGCGCCTTATGGAGTTTGTAGACATGGTCGGGGTAGTTGGGATCTTTAAATCTGGGTGGTTGCTCCACATACACCAATTCAAAGATTGGACCATTCAAGAATGCATTTTTCACGTCCATTTGATAAAGCTTGAAATCATGGTGAGTTGCATGGGCTAATAAAATTCGAATTGATTCTAACCTAGCAACGGGAGCATAAGTCTTACCAAAATCCAAACCTTCGATTTGAGTATATCCTTGAGGAACCAACCTTGCCTTGTTCCGTGTGACCATGCCGTGCTCGTCTTGTTTGTTGCGGAAGACCCATTTGGTGCCGATCACATTTTGCTTCGGTCTTTCCATCAACTCCCGTACTTCATTCCGTTTGAAGTTGTTGAGCTCCTCTTGCATGGCTATCACCCAATCCGTGTCTTCAAGCGCTTCTTCTACTCTTAAAGGTTCCAAAAAAGATACAAAAGAGTAACTCTCACAAAAGTTTGCAATGCGCGAACGAGTAGTTACCCCTTTTTGTATGTCTCCTAGGATATTGTCCACGGGATGATCCCTTTGGTGGACTCTTGGGTGTTGTTGATCGACTTTCTCTTGGACTTCTTGATCTTTGTCCACCACTTCTTGTTCTTGTTGATCTTGATCTTGACATTTTTCAATTTGTGGTTCTTGTTGATCCGATGGCACTTGATCTCTTGGTCTAATGTCTCCAATAGACATATTTTTGATGGCTTCACATGGAGGTACTTCATTTCCTACATCACTTGGATCAACTTGCTCTACTTGAGAGCCGTTAGATTCATCAAATGTCACATCCCTAGTGACTTCAACAATACCCGAGGTTTTGTTGAACACACAATAGGCATGCGCATTTGACTCGTAACCGACTAGAAACACCTCATCTACCTTCGAGGCAAACTTAGAGCTTCTAGGCCTCTTACCCAAAATAAAGCATTTACTTCCAAAAAACTCTAAAATATGAAATATTGGGTTTGTTACCGGTTAGGAGTTCGTACGCCGTCTTTTTGAGGATTTTGTGAAGGTAGAGGCGATTGATGGCGTGGCATGCGGTGTTGATCGCTT
>KE372867.1:316922-331056 GCA_000418225.1 Zizania latifolia | reverse complement strand
GAATGCCGTACTATTAAGAGGGATACAAAGTTGATGTGTTTGTATATGTCTCGGTGCTCAAAATGTTTTATGCCATTGCTCTCTTGAGAGAAAACCAAAGCCATAATCTTTTCTCCTTGGGGTTTTAAGCTATGTTCTTTGTTGAGTTGGATAGCCCTTTTAATAAGCTTTCTAAAATATCCAAGATCATCAAAAACAGACTTCAAAGTTAAAAGTTATGACCTGTTTTCTAGAGTGCTGCCAGGAATTTCGGAACTACCGGTTAATCCCGGAACTTCCGGGATCTCCAGGTCCAGAACTTTCGGTTAAGCCCGGAACTTTCGGTTAAGCCCGAAACTTTCGGGATCTCCAGGTCTGGAACTTCCGGTTAAGCCTAGAACTTCTGAGATCTCCAGGTCCGGAACTTTCAAGATGAACCTTCTGTATCGATTTATTTTGGCCCAGAACTTCCGGTTAAGCCTGGAACTTTCAGATGAACAGTTGCAAAATATCTTCAAACGGCCACTTTTTGAGTGAGGGGTATAAATACCCCCTTACCCCATTTTGAAGAAGAGAACTCTTGAGCAAATATTCAAAAACACTCTCTCACTCTTTCAAAGCTAGATCTTGAGCAAATCTTTGTGATTTCATTTGAGAGTGCAATACAAATCTTCTAGCAAACTTCTTGCTCCATCTTTTGAGAAGATTTTGTGTGGTTGAGTTCATTGGTTTCCCTGAAAAATCTTTGAGCACTTGAGTTCATAGCAAACAAATCAAATTTGTGTTTTTTACTCTTGAAGATTGATGTCTCCTAGACAGCAAGGCGTCGTCCGTGAGCAACCAAGGATTGTGGTGTGCCCGGAAAAATTTATGAAGGTTCTATCTCACCTCCGTAAGGGAAGAGGTAACTCTAGTGAAACCCAAGCTTGACCCCGGTGGTTGATTGGTGAGGAAAAGGGTTAAAAGAGACCCAGCCTTTTGGGGCCCCTCAATGGAGACGTAGGATCGGTGGATCCGAACTTCGGGAAACAAATCAAGTGTCTCATTTATTCATTTGCTTGTTCTTCATGTTCATGAGTTAGCTTATCATATTCATACGTGTTTTAGCCCGATCTATGTGCTCGTGCTTGTTTGATTGCAATTGATGAATGTGATAGCTTCATAATACCTATGAGAACTTGCAAGAACAATTGGTTTGAACTAGAATTCATTAGGGGCTCCTAGATTTAAAGTTTATCGGTTAATTACGTTTATTGCTTGTTTTAGACTGATCTCTAAATCTACCGTATGGATCTATTTTTTCTTGTATAGACATACTTCTAACAATTTGTGCTTACTTTCTATTCTCATATAATTGCTATAAAAATTCTTGAAGGATCGACTTTGTGAATTTCCTGTTGTTCTCGGAATATCCGGTTGGAACTGGATGTTCCGGACCTCGGAACTTCCGACTCATCCTGGAACATCCGGACCCCGGATGTTCCGGAATAAACCCGATAATCCGAGAGGTTTAACATTTCTATTTGAAGAATTTTTCAGGAACGCCTATTCAACCCCCTCTAGGTGACATCAGTGTCCTTTCAACACTGCAAAAAGGAGGGGCACCACATGAAGGACTGTGTGGAGTTTCTAAAATGGATGAACAAGAATGGTAAGGATAAAATTATATCAATAGATGAATCTCTATACTTAGAATATTCTACTACTACTTGGTGGATTGACTCAGGTGCAACTGTTCATGTTACTAATTCTTTACAGGGATTCGCTACGATGAGAACATTAGCAAGAAGAGAAAGAACAATTAGAGTAGCGAACGACATCGAGGCAGAAGTTAAAGCTATTGGAGAACTCCCATTTGAACTTAGAAATGGCTTTACTATTCTTCTGCATGATGTATTTTTTATGTCTTCCATGAGAAGGAATTTAATTTCAGTGTCATGTTTAGTTAATGATGGTTATGATTATTATTTTGGAGATAAACAATGTTTTATTATTTTTGATAATAAAGTCATTGGTCTTGTCTTCGAGCATGACAAGCTTTATTTACTTTCTCTGAATTACTCTGTGAATGTCATAAGTGCTAAAAATGTTTTCTCGTCGTTGAATAAGAATAAGCGCAAAAGAATTGATGACATATTTTCGAAATTATGACACTGTCGTTTAGGCCATATTTCAAGGGGGAGAATTGAACGTTTACTCAAAAAATCAATATTTTCGCCTTTAGAATTTTCAGACTTTGAGCAATGTATCGATTGCATTAAGGGCAAATACGTCAAACAAATTAAGAAAACGCGAAGCGAAGTGTAGAAGTTTTAGAAATAACTCACACGGACATTTGTGGTCCATTTCATGTGACATCTGTAGATGGTTATGATTCATTCATAACATTTACAGATGACTATTCGCGCTATGGCTATATTTATCCAATTAAAGAGCGATCAGAAGATTTGGATAAATTTAAGATATTTAAGGCTGAAGTAGAAAATCAGCATGATATAAAGATTAAAATAGTAAGATCTGACCATGGGGGAGAGTACTACGGTCGTCATACCCCTTATGGCCAAATACTTGGATCTTTTGCAAGGTTTCTCTAGGAGAATGGCATAGTTGCCTAGTATTCTACATCGAGCGAACCTCAGCAAAACGGAGTGGCGGAAAGGCGCAATCGCACCTTGATGGATATGGTAAGAAGTATGCTAAGTTATTCCACTCTGCCGATTAATTTATAGATGGAGGTGTTAAAAACCGCCATTCATATTCTTAATCGGGTCCCTACTAAGTTGGTGCCCAAAACACCGTATGAACTGTGGACTGGACGAAAGCCTTCTCTTAATTATTTAAGAGTGTGAGGCTGTCCTGCTGAGGCTAAAGTGTTTAACCCAAATATTGGTAAGTTAGATTCTAAGACAGTAAGTTGCTATTTTATTGGCTATCTAGATAAGTCTAATGGTTTCTGTTTCTACTATCTTGATCGACATACTAAGTTTGTATAAACGAGACACGCGGTCTTTTTGGAAGACGCTATGATTAGGGGGAGCACGGTGCTTTGAGAGATTAGCCTTGAAGAGAAATAGGTCTGTGTACCCACTCCTATTATTTAAGAGCCAATCTTTCATGTGCCTGTGGTAGAACCAGTCTGTCCAGCACCTGTTATTGGATCTCCATTAGCAGCACCTGTTATTCATGAGGCTCCTGTTATTCAGGAACCTAAAGTTTCAGATGTTGCTAATGAAGAAGAAGAACAGCCCCTGCCCTTAGAAAATGATGTGCCAATTCAAGAGAACATCAGAAGATCACAAATAATAAGAAGATCAGCTATTCCTGATGATTATAAGATCTATATGAGTGAAGAAATTCAAATAGAGGGCGATCCCGCCTCTTTTGAAGAAGCCATGAGAAGTTCTCATTCATCTAAATGGCTTGAGGCTATAGAAGATGAAATGAGGTCTATTAGTACTAACAAGGTCTGAAAATTAGAAGAAATTCCTAAAGGAACCAAAACAGTAGTCTGTAAGTGGGTCTACAAGATTAAACGTGACTCCCAAGGGAATATCGACAGATTTAAGGCCAGACTTGTGGCAAAAGGCTTCACTCAAAGAAAAGGAATAGATTATAATGAGACATTTTCACCTGTCTCATCTAAGGATTCATTCAGAATCATTGTGGCATTAGTGGCGCATTATGACATAGAATTACATCAGATGGATGTAAAGACGGTATTTCTCAATAGGGATCTATATGAGAATGTTTATATGGCATAACTTAAGGGTTTTGTCATAGAAGAGAAAGAAAATTTGGGATGCCATTTAACTAAGTCCATTTATGGACTAAAACAGGTCTCTAGGTAATGGTACCTCAAATTTGATGAGACTATAAGAAAATTTGGGTTTAAGTAAAATGAAGAGGACAACTGCATTTATGCTAAGTTTAAGAATAGGAAATTTATTTTTCTCGTTTTGTATGTGGATGACATTCTATTTGCAAGTAGCGATGTCAGTCTGCTATTAGAAACTAAGAAGTTCTTGCCCTTACATTTTGATATGAAGGATCTTAGTGAAGCTTTCTATGTATTAGGAATAGAGATTCATCGAGACAGAACTAAGGGGGTATTAGGGTTATCGCAGAAGACATACTTAGAAAAGATTCTAAGAAAATATAGTATGCATGCGTGTAAACCTTCGCCTGCTCTGATAGTTAAGGGTGATAAGTTTAGGAATTTTCAATGTCCTAGGAACTAATATGAGATCGATCAAATGAAGTCGGTTCCATATGCTTCTGCTGTCGGAAGCTTGATGTATGCTCAAGTTTGCACTCACCCTGACTTAGCTTTTGCTACCGGGATGCTTGGCAGATATCAGAAAAATCCAGGCATAGATCACTGGAAAGCAGTTAAGAAAGCCTTAAGGTATATACAAGACACAAAAGGCCTCGTACTAACGTATGAAAGATCAGATACCCTCAAGATAGTGGGTTATTCAGATTCAGACATTGCAGGATGCACTGCCCCCCACCACAGCTAGCACCAACGTCCGGCCGAAGGTATATTTTTTCTCTAATTTTAATCCGCCTATCATATTTTTGTTCAACAAAGTGAAATAATTATTAGAGTCGTGCAACCGAATACGTCATCTCCTGTTCGGGAGTGTTGGATTATAAATATAACCGAGCAACTAGTCATATTTATAGAAAGACGCCCCCGAATTGTCCACGCACTTTGGACAGTCCAGGGATATGTGGCCCACATAGCTGGACCACGGGGTCCCGTACGGTTCCAGAGAGAGTTTCGTTGGTGTCTTCCTGTTGTTCTCCGGATACACAATCCTCTCGACACTAAGTCAAGGCATGTATTTAGAGAACAACGGGAGGATGCTGCTGAAATTCTCTCTAGAACCATACGGGATCACGAGGCCCAGCTACGCAGGCCGCACATCCCCGGATAGGATTTATGACCTATCCTTGCCTATTAGTGCCCAAAGTTAAGCATGCTTTAATTACGATAAGTCATATACTTGGATATATATGATGGTTGTTTAATTTTTTAATAATTTGTAGATACCAACAATAAGGAGCTGGATGTATCTTGATTGTTGTACTTATAATGAATACTTCAGTGGGGTGAAGTCTTTCATGAGTACTGTTAGAGCAGACATGGAAGCTAATGGAAAAACTGCAATGTGGTGTCCATGCTATGACTGTAAGAACGAGAAAAAGTTTCCAAATTCAGAATATGTCTACGACCATTTGCTAAGACGTAAATTCAAGAAGGGATATCACATATGGAACAAGCTTGGCGAAGAAGGAGAAAATGATGGCGAAGTAGATCAGATTGCTAATAAAGATGAAGGTGAGGCCGGTGATACAGATTACATGAGGACAATGATATTTTAGGAATTAATAAAGTTAAGTATACTGATATAGTGGACAATGTTGATCAGATGGTGCGTGATGCAAAGGAACAAGTTGCATATTCTAAAGGAAAGTTTGCCCAATTCCAAAAACTTGTTCGAGACTCAAAAACACCGATCTATCATGGCTGCAAAGAGAAGCACATGGTCCTATACACTGTTCTGATATTGCTACAAATGAAGGCGACATATGGATGGTCTGATGTGAGTTTTAAAGCATTACTAAATTTGCTGAGGGACCTGGTGCCAGAAGAGAATAAGGTGCCTACCACCGTGTATGGTGCTAAGAAGATCGTATGTCGTCTAGGGTTGGACATACAGAAAATACATGCATATAGGAATGATTGTGTTCTGTTTCGTGGAGAGTATGCAGACCTTGACAGATGTCCAATATGTGGGACACATTGATTCAAGAATAGAAAATATGATGATGAACTGAACGATGGGTGCAATAGAAGGAAAGTTCCGAGGAAGGTGATATGGTATTTCCCTGTAATCCCCTGTCTGAAGCAGATGTTTGCAAATGCCAACGAGTCTAAACGACTGTGGTGGCACAAAGAGAACCGTAAGAACAACTCGATGATATGACACCCAGCAGATTCTGCTCTGTGGAAAACAATTAACGCCACATTTTAATGGTTTGCTAACGATTGCAGGAATATTAGATTTACCATGAGTACAGATGGCATGAATCCATTTGGTAACATGAGCAGTGTGCATAGCACGTGGCCAGTGTTACTATCTATATACAACCTTCCACCTTGGCTTTGTAAGAAGCATAAATATATCATGTTGTTGATCTTGATCTCTGGTCCTAAACAACCTGGCAATGACATTGACGTGTACCTCAGACCCTTGGTGGATGATCTAAAAACTTTATGGCACGTAGGTGTTGAGGTTTGGGACGAGTACATCCAGGAGTACTTTCAGCTATACGCCATGTTATTTGTCACAATAAATGACCTGTCGGCTCATCATAACTTGTCTGGACAAAGCAAAAGAAAAGGTGAATCTTGCTAAAGTGCTTGGAGGAAACATCAAGCACATGGTTGAACCATTCTAAGAAAATGGTATACATGCGCCATCGACGTTTTCTTCTAATGAAACATCCATACAGAAGAATGAAGCTGTTGTTTGATGGCACCACAGAGAAAGAAGGGCCCCTAGGCATTTCAGAGGCGCAGAGGTATATGACCAGGTAAAGGACATAAATGTTGTACTCGGCAAGCGAAAACTGTTGGGTTATGGGGAGGCTACGCTAGCGTTTAATTTCAAAAATTTACCCCGTTAGCCCAGGAACCATGCGTGCAATGGGATCATGGATCATTACCTTGAGCCTCGAGACGTGCTCGGGCAGTGGAAGTAGAGTCGATGAAGCGCGTCCTCGAGTTGCTCCTCCCACTCCGTTCGTTCGTCGGCGATCCGGCAATGAAGACGACGCGATCCACAGGAAGAAGACGAGCACCACTATTGGAGTAGTGCCTCCACGGTATCCACACGTCCGGGGAAAGGATCACCTCGCGTTGGCATGCTAGCACCACTCTCGAGATCTGGGGAGATCGATCACAACGCTTGCAATCGAGGAGAAAAGAGAGGTGGCGACTAGGGTTTGGTCAAACCAACATCAAAACAGCAGCAACGGCAACAACAACCTTTTTTGTGCTAGCCCCTCCTCACTTTATATAGTGCCCTGTCACGGGCCTTTAATCTTTATTAAAGCCCAACAGATCTAATCTGTTCGCCTGGACCAGAACTTTCGGTTCTGACCAGAACTTCCCAAAATAACCTTCTTTATCGAATTTATTTTGATCCGGAACTTCCGGTCTAACCGAAACTTCCGGCTCGTCTAGGCAGGCCCAGAACTTCTGGTTCAACCAGAACTTCTAGATCCTCTAGAAAATCGAAACTGGGGCTGGCCTAGAACTTTCGGTCTAACTGGAACTTTCGGATGCTCCAGAACCCAGAACTTTCGGCCCTCAGCCAGAACTTTCGGTTCCCTAGAATTCTCTTGGGCACAATTCCATCAAAAACGTCCTTCCAACAGTTATGATGGAATGTAGAACAAGAAGTCAATTTTGTGAGAGCTTGAATATTGGAAATACCTCGATGTTCGCCATTTCATCGATACAATGCATGTCGAGAAAAACATGTGTGACAGTCTCCTCGGAACAATGCTAAATATGCCAGGCAAAACAAAAGATCATGAGAATGCTAGAGCGGATATTGAGGAAATAGATTTATGACTAGAGCTACATTCACAGCAGACAGATAGAGGAAAGTTCTTGCCTCCATCTTGCATCACCCTTTCTAGGAAGGAGAGGAAGGAGTTTTGTGAATTCTTGCATAGCATTAAAGTTCCATCAGGTTACTCGCCGAATATCAGAAAACTTGTTAACCTGAAGGAGCTTAAGATAGTTGGTGGAATGAAGACTCACGACTGTTATGTGATGCTGACTCAAATGATTGCTGTCGGAATAAGAAATGTGTTACCGGTAGGGGTAAGAGAGGCTATAATGAGTATGTGTTTTTTCTTCAATGCAATTGGATAGAAAGTACTCGACCCAACAACGCTAGAAGAACTAGAGAGAAAACAATTCTTAACTCTCTCCCTTCTTGAGATGTATTTTCCTCCATCATTCTTTGATATTATTGTACATCTCACCTCACATCTCGTCAAAGAAATTTTCTTTCTTGGACCTGTTTTCTTGCATCAGATGTATCCATACAAGAGATACATGGGTGTTCTAAAGAAGTATGTTAGGAACCGTTCTTCATCCGAGGGTTGTATCGCACAGGGTTACTCTAGCGAGGAGGTAGTAGAGTGGTGTGTCGAGTACACAGACCCGAATAACCCAATTGGTGTGCCTCACTCTCGCCATGAGGGTAGACAAGCAGGTCAAGGAATCCTAGGCAAGCAAACACTTACTCTAGATCCAAAGGCATATGACCAAGCTTATTTCCTCGTGTTGCAACAATCGAGTGAAGTGTCACCATACATCGTTGAGCACAATCACATGCTTTCTGCAGAGAACCCGTCTCGTACCGAAGCTTGGATCGCAAAACAACACATGAAAAGGTTCAACAGCTAGTTTCGAGATCGGATCGCACGGTCAAAAACCCTAGTGAGCGAATCGATCAGGTAGCTAGCAGCAGGCTCTATATACACTGCTACAACATATCAAGGTTATCGTATAAATGGTTATACATTCTACACAGTTGATGAAGATAGCAAGAGCACAAACTAGAACAGTGGTATTCGTATAAATGCCAATGACAACAATAATGTAAAGAGCACATATTACGGTCAGATAGAGGAGATTTGGGAACTTGACTACCTAAGATTCAAGGTACCTCTATTTCGATGCCGCTGGGTCAATGGAACAAAAGGCATTACGGTCGATAAGTACGGATTCACAAGTGTAAATCTAACTCAGGTCAGCTAGAAGGAAGAACCTTTCGTGCTCGCTAAATAAGTTGCTCAAGTATTCTCTGTGCCTGATACGACAAATAAGAAACTTCAAGTTGTCCTAGCTGGAAAAAGACAGATTGTGGGTGTTGAAAATATTGTTAATGAGGATGAGTACAATCAGTTTGATGAGATACCTCCTTTCGCCACCTCAATTATGCCACAGGTTAAACCAGATAAGAAGACTCCGTACCTGCGCTCCGACCATTCTGAAAGATTGTTCATTAAGAAAGTAAGAAAACAGAAGGTGTAAAGGTTAAATTGTATATATACAAGAAGTGTTGTGTTGCGATGATCACTATTCATTGTAATTTCGTGCACGTTTGTCTTTTAAGTGTAGGATATACTTATACTGAGTTGTGTAATCTATGTGGAATGGAAGTTGAAATACTGAGATGTGGGTGGTTTGTACAAGTCTTACTGATTTGGGTATGTAATATATGTGCAATGAATTTTTCTAGCAAGTCATATCTGTGACATAACTTGAAATCTGGACAATGTTGCTAAATTATCAGTGATGGGCGGCACACAATACCCATCACTGTTGCTATGTCATTAGTGACGGGTGGTAATTATCGCCCGTCACTACTTGTCATTAGTGACAGGTGGTTCTGCTCGCCTGTTACTAATGGCTAAACAACAGTGACGGACGTTACGTTCCACCCGTCACTGATAATTTGGCCATACACATAACTGTAGGCAGTTAATGAAGATAAGTAGATAGTACATTAATTGTCATTAGTGCAGCCCCTTTAAATACCCTGGCTACCTGTATTTTGACTTTAGAATACTAAATGCCTGATCTTCTCTTCTTTCTATTCCTACTTCTTTTCTTTCTTGGCCATGGAGGCTTGTGGTGGATGTTACCTGGCTCGACGCATCCACCGGCGTGTGGAAACGTCAGACCAGACTTCATTCCACACAAAATGATCCACGGTGTCGTTGAACAGTAGCACAACACTTGTGCGGTCACTTTTATATGTGATCATCAGTTTCAGGTGGTAACTACCATCCATCATTATTGATTTCACTGATGATAAGTCATCAGTGATGGGTGGTAGTTATTACCCATCACTGCATAAGTCATCAGTGACGGGTGGTAACTGACACCCGTCACTGTGGGGAGTCATTAGTGACGGGCGGTAGTTACCCCCATCACTGATGACTCCAGCTTATTAATAGGCAGCTCCCGAAGTGAATCGGCACACTTTCAATTCGCGTAACCCTAACCCTAGCCTCTCACCGCCGCCGTCGTCTTCGTGCTCCTCGTCGGCCCCACCATGCTTCGTTTTATCCCGGCCATCCGTTCAGTCCCACGTGGCCTCCTTTCCGCCGTCCATTCCATCACGCGTGGCCTCTATTCCACCATCCGTTCCATCGCGCATGCCTCTGTTCGGTCGCTTGTTGCCGACCCTACTCACCGCCAACTCGGTTGCATCCTCCTCCTCCTCCTCCTAAGGTCCTCCTCCTCCTCTGACATGGCTATGGTCTGTGACTTGGTCAATGTGTAGATATTTTGTACAAATGTTGCTTTGTGGATAATTGGTGAAAATGTTGCAATGTGGATAATTTGTAGAAATGTTGCTTTGTGGACAATTTTTTTACTAAATTTGCTCAATGAAGATGATGCTATTTGTGAAATATGAGGATGTGTGTGACAATTAAGGTTCATTTTTTGGTTTTCACAAATTTGTTCATGCAATGATCTCTCATTACGTGCTAATATTATTATTCCTACATTTTATTCATGCAATGTTCTTTCATTATGTGCCTTTCATAGTTTCATTACATGCAATGTGGAAATATTCTTTCATGAATTGGTTATCACACATACCTATGAATTAAATTGTAGCCTAGTGGAGAGGAGGCCATTAAGTTGGCAGCCCGACATCTGAGAGCAATCATGTTCAACGTACATTAGGTTACATTCATATGGTTATTAAATTTCAGTTTATAAAATCATCTAAGAGAAATTATTTCAGTTGTATGTACCTCCGTTCGTTAACATTGTACTCATTACATTATTTTTTTTCACTTTTTAAATTAATATTCTTTGTTACATTTCTATTTCATCCTAATCAGAGTATTCTTATTATTTCAGTTGGTTTTTCAAGAGTCTCTCGTTTTTTACCTCATTCTAAATAAATTTTGAAAAATGAGTTAGAGTTGCGCAACCGATTACGTCGTTTCCCGTTCGGGAGTGTTGGATTATAAATATGACCGGGCAACTAGTCATATTTATAGGAAGACGCTCCTGAATTGTCCACGCACTTTGGACAGTCCGGAGATGTGCGGCCCACGTAGCTAAACCATGAGGTCCCATACGGTTTCAGAGAGAGTTTCAGTGGTGTCTCCCTATTGTTCTCCGGATACACAACCCTCTCAACCCCAAGTCGAAACGTGTATTTGGAGAACCATACAGGACCATGGGGCCTAGTTATGCGGGCCGCACATCCTCTGATGGGATTTATGACCTATCCTTGCCTATTAGTGCCCAAAGTCTAGCGTCGTACGTTCGTACATTTTTTGTAATGAAACAATACGGTCTCCCTTCTCTTAATGTTTAGATGTCTACCCGTTCCTCTGCCTAGTCTTCTAGTTCCACCGATGAGGTCGAGCTAGCAATCAAGAAGCCAAGGACGCATGCAAAGTGGCCAACGGACAAGATAACCGTCAAGGCGATCGACAGTGATGGCCTGCCAACAGATAAAGCGGCCTTGCAGCGGCTGAGGAAGCTTGCAGGACTTATTGCACGGTAGAGGGTCCCGTTAACCCTGAGGAAGTTCGACGATCTCAGTTGAGAGCAGAAGACTGCACTCTTCAATGACGAGATCAACAATTTCCTCAAGTTTTCTGAGAAAACAAATGCAGCAGTTGTAAGGACTACGATGAAGATGATATCCAAGCTATGGAGGTCTCATAAACGTAATCTTGTCTCAAACTTCGTTGCCAAAGACCTCGAGCCCTTCACAAAGTACCCGTACCTGAAAAAAGAGGACTGGGCGCAATTTGTCAACATGAAGAGCTCAGCTGAGTTCAAGGCAGAAAGCTCTGCCAAGAAAGAGCTCCGGGTTAGGAATAAGCTACCCCACAACCTTGGCACAACTGGCTATGTGGGGATGAAAGATAAGTGGTTAACCGAAGATGCCAAGATGGCCACTGAGAGCAAAGAAAATCCGTGGCAACAGTTTTTCGGCAGAGCGCAATCATTTCTAAGAGCTCGGGAGAGACTAACAAAGAGCGGTGAAGTAACATGAACCTCGAGCGAAGCAACGTCAGTGACTCAGAAGGTCAGAGATCTAGCCGTGCAGGCATCACAAGGATCATTCACTGCCGTGCGGGAGCAGGATAAACTAACAAGTGCTCTTGGCAACCTAGAGCACCCTGGTCACGTGCGGGGCGTCTCTCGCTCGCAAGGTTAGTAGCAAGGTTTCCTAGACAATGCTGACATATATAAGAAGCGAAAAAGGTCTAGGGGAATCGATGTAGAAGCGCTCTCTGTGAAAATCAAGAAGGATCTATATGCAAATATCGTGAGAAGCTTAGCTCTACAGGGTATCATCCTTCCAGATCAAGCTACATTGGATAGCCCTGCTTGTGTCAGAAAGAGCAGTTGTGCATCAAGAGAGGTCGAGCAGCAACAACTAGAAGTGACCCCATAATCTTGCAGCGGTTTGGATAACACGATTGACTGGCTAACTGAACCAATTACGTGCAAGCTTATCATAAAGCCTAGGGGGTTTCAGATTGAGGTGTCAAGGGGTGTGGTCTACCCATATCAGCATGAGCTGCATAATTTGCCGATAAGGGAGGGATTTGCAGTGGTGTCTATCGGTTTTGTGCCCCCCAACGTGAAAGATAACGTATTGCCTATTCCTCCGAATGATGAAATCATCACTCTACGCGATGCACATCTAACAAGGGTATAATAGAAATGAGTGGATATTTTTGTCGATGCCGAGACTACTGCAAGCCAGGCTTGTGCTCAACCTCCTGGTACTCAACCTCCTGCAGCTCAACCACTTTTTGCTCAACCTCCAGCTGCTCAACCACTTGCTGCGCATGCTGCTCAACGTCCTGCACCTGTCGAGCAAGGTAAAAATGCCGCCCTTGTGCCACCGCCCAAGAAGACCAAAACAAAGAAGACCACCGGCAGAAAGTCCAAAAATGTTGCGAAGCCTAATGTGGTGTTAGCCTGGACTCAGGCACACCCTATGTACCAAGCTGGGAAGGCTTTGCTCCCTCAAGATCAGCTAAGGAAGGGTGGGCAAGCCTTAATGGACCTCCATGCATTCTACCTAACTAGCTGCAACAACAATAAATTTTTAGTTACTGCAACGTATAAGCAACAAAATTTCTAGACCAGCGACAACTATTTTTGCTTTGCTTCAAGGATCTATATGATCTTTTCAACTTGGACGCTCTCGACATCAGCTTGCTACGGTGCTAGACATTATAAGTCACTTAACCTAGTCTTTCAATTAAAGTCGACACGTCATTATATGGTATTAACTACTCTTTTATATCTGCAGGCTAATGTGGCAAGAATGCAAGAAGCGACCATTCAAATTTCTTGACTCACAGCTGTTAGCAATGGCAACCATCGAGAGTGATAGGGAGTCATGCGTCAAGTACGTACATAAGGTACTCGCCGATTGGACCACAAGAGAACAATTTTTAATGGACATACACCACTTGAATGGACATTATATCCTACTACTCTTTGCTTCCAAGTAGAACATTGTATGGTATATTGACTCAGCAAGACCATTGGGACCGAATGGTGATCGCATCGAGAGGGACTTCTCGGTAATCAGAAGTATAATCGACGAGTAAGGTTTTCTTCACTTTATTACTATAAGTTTAACCTTTAACCTATTCTCGCTTAACTCAATTTTGTTATACCTCGTTACAAGCTTTCGGTGTCGGTCTCAGTACATCAAAAGCAACGCAACGCCGACAGTTGGTGCATAAAACCGCAATGCCGGTAAGTCTCTAAATGTTTGCCCTTTCAACTTTAATGTGTCATCCAAACTAATCGTGCATTTCCATAACAATGCTACAGTCAACCTCCTGGAAACCAATGCAGGTTTTATGTTGCACACCATATGATGCTGGCCCTAAAGATAGCGGATCTTAAATCACCCGGCGTAAGATATTATCATGTACTTCGTTTCTGTGTTGAATTTACGTTTCACTTATGTAAACATCGACTAACGTAAAAAACTAAATTTATAGAAATTCAACATACTTGAAGGCAATCTTAGCGAGGCTGACTTGCAGG
>KE372867.1:251749-301627 GCA_000418225.1 Zizania latifolia | reverse complement strand
GACAGTAGTTCATGCAATATTTTGTAAGCTTGAATGTTGTATTTGCCTGCCGCTGCGAGGTATGCCTCCTAATGCAGCAGTGTGAGACTCTATGTGTTGTAATAAGCAGGTCTGCAATGAAACTACTGTCGAATGGAACGATTTTATTCTAAAATTCGTTCGTGTTCGATAACGTATCGACTTGTCCATTTCGACGATATTTTCGAAATCCGGACAGGTCGTTACAATGATAGCCCTCAACTGGGTGTATTCTTGAAAGGCTTCTTGGGACAAAAGGAGATGGAACAGCCGGTTTACATTGTCATGGCTGAAAAAACGCTGCACCGTCGTGTTCTTACCTAATTATTGTTAGCATAAAATGTAGCAAGTCCTCTAATTTCCTATGGTTGGCATCGTTATTGACGATATCATGTTTTCATGTGACTTACAGCTGCAGAACCCAGAGCCAGATTAACAACAAAACCATCCAAAAAAGATTAGATGGTGAACTCACGAAGCCGCTAATGATATATAGGCATACTAGGAGCTTATGGCATAGTAAGTCGACTAAGCATATAATAATTAAATAAACAATTTTTTATTTTCCCGTGGCATATGAATGGAGTAGTCACATTATCTCAAATAGTGCACTATTCAAATCATGTACACCATTGGGGTCTACTGTAGATGAAAGTTAAAAATACTGGTTACCCTAAAAACAGGTAACCAGCCAGTTAACGGTGATTACCGAAGAATGTTTAAATTGAAAAACCAATTTACCAATGTTAATCCGTTTGGTAACCACCAGTTTTTAATTCAAATAAAATACTTTTTATATTATCTGTTACTGGTAATTACACGCAAGAAAATTTTGGCCCGACGAATGTGTAATTTTTTTCTAGATCCATCATGATTAATATATTTATACATCACAAATGGATAAAATTACAACCATCCGTAAAAACATGTGTCATAAAACAATATAGGATAACATGTGTCATAAAAACAATAGGATATAGAAATAGTCCATTATGAACAGTCAAAACTGAAAATACCAATTTCTCAGCCCCTAATAGGATATAGAAATAGTCCATTATGAACAGTCAAAACTGAAAATACCAATTTCTCAACCCCTAATTAATAATTGTAATTTCTCAACCTTCCTCATGTAAAAGGATAAGGACTGTTTGAGCCCTTTTTCAGTTGGATCATCTCATATTTTTCTTATTTACCAAGGTTCTCTTTGTAAAATATGTGCTGCAAGGTATTTTCCATGGTTCCCTGTTCAGGGCGATGGGCCTTGAAAAACCAAAAAGAAAAAAGAAAAAAGAACGTCTATCTCGCGTCTCCTCTCCTCCCCCTGTTCTCGGTATCTTGACTTCGCACTCTCTCCCTCTCTCTTGGCACGCCGTAGGCCAGGTAGCCAGCAAACCTCCAACGGTGAGCTCGCATAGGTAACCGGCGGTCCTCGGGTGGTGGACTGTGGGGATCTGGACAGCAGGCGCACGTGGCTCCAAGGTCGGGAGTTGGCAGTTATCAACAGATCCAGCGCTGCAGCCCATGAGCGGCAAAGATTCAGAAGCCAGCAGGCATCGGACGGCAAGTTTAGGCTCCGGGATCCGATAAACCAATAAACCAATAATTAGTTACTAAAATTAGTTTTAGTTCATCCAAACAGTATAACTAATTAGTGAACTAACTATTAGCTCATCGACTAACTAATGGTTAGCTTATTAATCCATAAAAATGAACTATTTTACCCCCTACACGTACTATTGTAACATGATTATTATAGCAGGAACAAAATCGACTTTAGCCATCTATTAGTCTAAAATATCCAAACATGCATGGACTAATTTTTAGCCAATTAATTATTAGCTAGCTAGCTAACAATTAGCTCTACCTATTATTTAGCTAACTATTAATTTTAATCCATCTAAACGGAATCTTAGTTATTTCTCTTTCCTCGTATTCCATTTTTCCTCTTTGATCATCATTCAGCTTCTCTCCCTCCTATGAATTTGTGGTGTGTCGCTGTTGTGGACGTCATTGTCTCCATCAATGCCGTCTCTGCGCTTGGAGTTTGAGCAGGCCTTGTAAGAACAAGCAGGCCTTGTCAAGTTAGTGGTGGTGGCTGTCTCTGCGTTTGGAGTTTGTAAACAGTATTGCTATTATGCGCAGCAAGGGCGGGGAAACAATTCTTGGGTGCCTGACTGGTGGTGGCAAACTCACGTCCATCATATATCTTGTTTTAAAATAGTAAAGATAGCGGGCGTACGTGCATGCGACGAAGCGGGAAGTCTGCAAGACTGCAACCATGGGCAACGCAGCCGTATCTCGCATGGCGTCGTGCTCTCCCCTCCTCCTCCTTCCTCCCCGCGGGAATCCCGGCCCGGTTCATCCTGCGGGCCCTACGCTCTGTCTCCCTCCCTCCTTGGCCCCTCCTCCTCTTCCTCTCTTCCCACTCCGCGTGGTGGTGATTGGTGAACGCACGCACCCCCAACTCCCACCACCGTGAGCACCCCAATTTCCAACCGACTCTACAAAGGAGCATTCCAATTTCCAACCAGCTAAATCGGGAAATCGAGTGAGAGGGGTGGTGAAAGGGAGTGAGGGAGGTCGAGGCATCGGCGCGCTGCAGTAGTGGGGATCATCGACGGTCGGATCCAGTCGGCCACTGGAGCGGCGACGGCGGGAGGATGTCGGGGTCGGACTTCGGCGCTCCGTTCGACGACCCCAAGGTCTTCCGCAACATCTGCCGGGACCGTAAGCTCCGCATCCTCTTCTCTGTTCCGCGTGCTTGGATATCTCGGGAAGATCGCTAATGGCCGCGCGCGCGCGCTCTGAATCGATTGCCTGCATGTGTCTGTTCTTCTCCACAGGGATACTCAAAGACTTGCTGAAGCCGGACAAGGACAAGGGGACCAAGAGCTCATGGAAGGTATAAATGCATGCATAAAGCTCATTGCAGATATCCTGCTGTGCTTGATTCAGTTGATTGGTTCAAATCCACACATGCTCAATGCCTCGATTCTTAATATGTTGAGTCCTTTTTTGCATTCGATCACATTGCTGTTGATTCATTTTTCTCTAACAAGTAATTCTCCCCCAAACTGTGGTTACACTTTTAAGAACAAGATGATCAATGGAGATTTCAAGATCTTCACAAGCGCTACTTGCAAAGGATGTGGAGGGGGGTACATGTTGATTTCATTTGTCTCATATGCAGGTTCTAATTATGGACAAATTTACGGTGAGGATCATGGGTTATGCCTGCAAAATGGCAGAAATTACTGACGCAGGAATTTCTTGTAAGTTTGGGTCTGTGATTATCTAGCATAAAATCCTATAGTGGAGTTGTCGATTCAGTGCTTTTTTTACTGCATTCACTTGAAGGGCGCTTTTCCAGAGACGCCCAATTCAGCGAGTAACACTTTTCTAAAGCTGGTTGATTTGAGTTTATTGATAAAACAAGATAGTTACGTACGCCTTTTGTCTCGATCGTCCTGCAGTGGTTGAAGATCTTTTCAAGCGACGAGAGCCGATGCCTTCGATGGATGCAATCTACTTCCTCCAGCCATTGAAAGAGAAGTATTCTTTGATTACCATTGGCCTCCCTTCCCTTTTATCATTGCCACAACAACATATTGGATTGCATGTACCTTGGATCTCCTCTGATATCTGAGCTTGGCAACATGCAGTGTCATAATGCTTCTATCTGACATGTCTGGGAGATGTCCACTGTATAGGAAGTATGTTAAATGATTTTTCAATTCGTAGCTGGAATGTCATTTACGGAAGCTTCAAATTCAACAAAAGTTTGATTTATATATTAAAGGTTTCACTTAATTCTAGGGCATACATCTTCTTTAGTTCACCAATTCCTAAGGAGCTAGTCTCTTACATAAAGAACGACAGCAGTGTGATACCACGTATTGGTGCACTACGAGAGGTTATTGTTCTGTAGTCTTCTACCTTTGTCTGCTTTGAGCTTGGCAGAAGGTTTTCTAATGCTGATTTTGTTAACCGCAGATGAATTTGGAGTTCTTTGCAATTGACATGCAGGTATTCATAGCCTTTGATCTATATGATCTCCTCGTAGTATTTATGTCTCATTTTGATGATTGATTGTTAAGTACTTGATACTGATTTTGCTTTGTCACTGTCAATTATAAAAGTTCAATGCATAAAGATATCGCAATTTAGAATTTGCACTGTGAACGGAAATCAAATGGTTAATTTGAATCAATTAAATGAATTCATTTGCATGCTTGAAATA
Organism: Zizania latifolia; assembly: GCA_000418225.1. Classification (NCBI taxonomy): domain Eukaryota; kingdom Viridiplantae; phylum Streptophyta; class Magnoliopsida; order Poales; family Poaceae; genus Zizania; species Zizania latifolia. The sequence goes on along the minus strand of KE372867.1, from coordinate 297,369 downwards.
TTCATGATTTTATTGGTGGTGAAAAACATAGCAAAAATAGGTCTGCTACTTTGCTAGACATGTTGGACGAATATTGGATGTATTTGCCCATTGTGTTGTTAATTATTTGTTTTGATTTTAGAAATCAAGTTATCATGATTAATGTACTGATCGTTTTATGTGGCATATCTGCAGGGCTTCACAACTGACCATGACATGGCATTGATTGACTTATTTAGTACAAATGAGCGCAATTCCAAAAAATTCAATGACACTATAAGCACTATGGCCACTCGCATTGCTACCATATTTGCTTCGTTGAAGGCATGTTAACCTACTTCATTTATCCTATCCATGCCACCAGTACTAATCTCATCTCATTATTCAGTACTCAATAGATTCCTACCTGTCTTTTTAATTAAGCACATGTAGTGAGCATTTTTAATGGAGAAAACTCTATATATGCCATTGAAAGTTCATCGGTTCTCATATATGCCACTAAAAATTTATTGTTTCTATATATGCCACTACTTTAATTTTTTATGTACATATATGCCATGGCCGTTAGTTTTAACGTTAGTCAATGTTAGTTTTTTTTAAATACCAAAATTACTCTCAATTCACTAAAAATCAAGGATGATTTAAGCTCCGTGATCAGCTAGCACTCGCTTTAGCCGGTACGCGCGTACCAATCACTCATTCAATCTAGCGTAATTGAGACCGGTCAGGAGCAAAGCAAGCTAGCTAGCTTTGTGAGTTGAGGGTAGTTTTGGTATTTAAAAAAAAATAACATTGACTAATGTTGAAACTGACGACAGTGATATATATGAACACAAAAAATTAAAGCAGTGGCCGGCATATATGGAAACAACAAATTTTCAGCAACATATATAGGAACCAGTGAACTTTTAGTGACATATACATAATTTTTTCTTTTTAATGGCATGTGCTCAAGGTGTCAAAATCATTGGCACATATGTTTTTGCTTGCCAATTTTTTTGCACCCCATTTCCCCAACCATAAGTGTCAATCATGAACATCCCCTTCCTTTGAATCACAATCACCAAAAAAGAAGATATAAATTCCTCAAAAATGCAAAGAATATGTCATGGTAATACACTTCAGATAACTTTACTACGCTGGTAATTGTGTTAAGTGGACTGTATTGTCTTGGAAATCTCTTAAAACCTTTTCACGTGGCAGATTGTACCTTCCCTTCATGAATATTTGTCAACTAAATATTCTAAAACATACATATACAAAGATCTATCGAACACCAGCAGTTTTGAGAATATCATATCCTTATTCTGTATTCTTCTAGCCTTCAAAATTTTTTTTGTATTATTTGAACAATAAATTATGGCATCAATATTACCCTTTTGTCAAACACAATCTGATTCGAGTTATAACAGGAATTCCCATGTGTGCGGTATCGGGCCCCAAAAAGCTCGGATCCATCGACAGCAGCAAAATTTGACATGGTTCCAAAATGGTTAGCTACTGCTGTTTGGGATATTGTGTCGAAATATAAATCAACAATACCTGAATTTCCCCAGAAGGAGACATGTGAACTTCTCATTGTTGACAGGCCTATAGATCAGGTGCTAAAAAAGCTTAAAGTTCAATAACTTGTTTATTTTAGAAGTGTATCACAGAAATTCAATATCTTTCTTACAACCAGCAATAATTTTTGTATCACTGCAAAGATAGCACCTGTTATTCATGAATGGACCTATGATGCGATGTGTCATGATCTACTTGAAATGGATGGCAACAAATACATATACGAGGTACATGTAATATCATATTATAATAAGGCATATGTTCTGTTCAGTGGCCCTATTCTTATGTTTAATTTCTGCTGGAAGGTGTCAAAAACAGGATCAGAACCTGAAAAAAAAGAGGCTTTATTGGAGGATCATGATCCTCTGTGGCTTGAGCTTCGCCATGCTCACATAGCTGATGTGAGTCCCGTGTTGTATTGTTGTTTAAGACTATTCTAAGTATATTGTGTTGTATGTTTTCTTACACTAAGTAAAATATCAGGCCAGTGAGAGGTTGTATGATAAGATGAATAACTTTGTTGCAAAGAATAAAGCCGCTCAACTTCATTCAAGGTGCATGTTCTTTCTCAGTTTAGAAAAATGCAACTGAAATATGGTATTCTAGAGAATACTTCTTCATTCTTGTCGTTTTACCATTCTATATTGTTGATGACAGTAATTTTCTATATCAACTTTTGAAAACCTCCTGTGCTGGGTATTTACTTGCAACATAGTTCGTTGCAGTTCACACAAAATTTTATGTGCATCTTACTAGCATATAGCATTTTTTGAACAGCTTATAATTTAATTTGAATCTGAATTGCAACTCTGGTAGACAAGTACTAGAATAATTATAGTTCAAACAAAAAAATATAACATGTGGTTTGTAGTTTGATCACTTTGATGTCAAGTTACATCAATTCAAATGTTGATTGGTCGCCTGGTCGGTTGTTTGCCACAAAAATGCACGGTTCTATTTACGTTCTTTCATATTACATGCTTACGATATTCTCATTCTCAATTAGAGATGGTGGTGAAATTTCTACGAAGGATCTGCAGAAGATTGTTCAAGCTTTGCCACAATACGGTGATCAAGTCGAGAAATTGACCCTCCATATAGAGGTAGATGATTATTTCCATAATATTTCCCTAGATGCTTTATGCTATTTTGTTTATCTCTACAAGTCATAAGTTACTGTGTACTTTTAGTTTGATATTTCTAAGAACTGTCTATACAAATTTGAAAAGGAAATAATATTTGTAGTTGGAATTTATGATATTATGGCAAATTTAAGTTTAAATGGGTACAGAAAGATGGTTCTTAGCTCTCTTGTGTATTAAACTGTGGACACATTCAGTCAATAAAAATATGTATCTATATGTATTTATATATGATCTAACAATGTCAGGAAATATATAGCATCTGGTTCAAAGCAAGAAGCTATTGTTTAGAGGCACTTGTTGACTGTTGTCACCATAATACATACATATATATTTAGCCTTTATAGCATATGCCTCAGTGCTTTGATTTGTGAAAAGGATTTTGATAAGTTCTATATCTAACTTCAAAATGATAAACATTCTAATACATTCTATTGAGCTCTTGTTCAGATTGCTGGCAAAATTAACAAGTTTATCAGAGAGTACAATCTCCGTGACATTGGGCAATTGGAGCAGGATCTAGTTTTTGGAGATGCAGGAGCAAAGGAAGTGATCAGTATCCTCAGGACAAAGCAGGTTTGTTAAGAAAGAGATAAAAAACGATAATAGGATTACAGCTAATTATGTCATATTTCATTATTTGCTTACTGCACTTGTTCTATGATAATCCAGGATATGAGCCCAGAAAACAAATTGAGGTTGCTTATTATATATGCAATTGTATATCCAGAGAAGTTTGAAGGTGACAAAGGGGAAAAGTTGATGCAGGTATTTCCCATAAAGTCTTCCATTCCTTATGAGTAGTACAGTTGTTACATCAATTATGCATAAATACACAGTAACTGAATCCTCTAATTAAAAGCGTGGAAGTACAGGGTATCAGGTCAACTAGTATCATGCTTCAATAGCTTGCTGGAGTGCTTCTCTAGTGCTCTTCGGAGTGCAAACTGCTAAAGAACATGTGGCACAGTTTGTGGGTGTATTGATTGTCTTTTAATACGATTGCCTGTTTAGAATTATTTGTTTTTGAGAATAACCAACAGGAGAGGCTCCTACTAAGGTTATATATTAAAAAAAGGTCAAATAAGCGAATACAAAGAGAACAGAGGAGAGAGAGGAGAGGGAGAGGGAGGAGCAAGGTTACAAGGAGTTGAGCCACAGGGAAATGAGATGTTTGAAAACAGCGTTACATCTATGGGATTGTAAAATAAGTTCTGTTTGGAAAGAAGAGCTCCAGGAGGCGGCCGAAACTTGCTGATTGTGAAAGATACAGTTGTTTCGATGGAGCCAGAGAGTCCAGGTGCCCACCAGAATGATCTCCATATAAAGAAAGGCCACCGAAGGCTGTCTCTAGTCGCTGCGATCATATCTGGTGAGGAGAGTGAAGTGTCCCAGGTGATACCAAGGCGTGACCAACAGGCGAAGCTAAAGCGGCAAGAGAAGAACAAATGTGCTGAAGTTTCTTCTGACCCATCAGGGCAGAGAGCACAGTCAAAGTTGTTATTTGGCAGGGTGAAGTGCTTCCTCCGAAGAATGTTCCTAGTGTTGAGGCGATCTTGTAAAAGGAGCCAGAAGAAGACCATTAGCTTGTTGGAACATTTGGACTTCCAAAGCTAAGAGAAGATTGGGTGAATATCTAGAGCCGCAAAGGAGCTCTTGTATAGCTTCTGAGAACGTTACTTGTTGGAGCCCTAGATTAAGACCAATTGTCAACCATGTTGTGATCAAAGACCAGAGGTGCAATCAGGTCCTGCAGGTGATGATACTCCAGTAAGGCCTCAGGGGAGAGTGGGAGATAAAAATGTCTTCACATGTCCGGGTGCTAGATGAAGTTAAGAAGCGAAGCCTTCTTGGATTTTGCAAAAGAGTATAACCAGGGCAGTAAAGAATCTAGGGACTGAGTAGTCCAAAGATCATACCAGAGGAAGATAGAGGCTCCATCCCCCAGGGAAGGTTTGGCAATGGCATGGAACAGAGGCCACAACTTGAGCCACAGCTTGAGGGTTGCATTCCACCAGAGGGAACCTCTCCTGGGTAACAGGTGTGGAACAAAGCCATTTTTGTAATAAGAAGACCAAATAAGCTTAACCCATGGGGTGTCATGCCTGTTGTAAAACTTGTCCAAGTACTTGAGAAGAAGGGCGATGTTTTGGCTTTTTAAGTTAATAACTCCCAAACCCCCTTTGTTCTTTGGCTTGCAAACCTTGGTCTAGGCAATTAGGGGCTTAGGGGAGGCATGGGCATCTAGCCCCCTCCAAAGACAATGCCTTCGAGCCCGATCAATGTAGTTAATGACTTTTGACCACCTGAAGCTTGTCGGCAGTGGAGAGCTAGTAAGATGTTGTTGAGAGTCAACGTTCTATCTTGGAGAGGAGAGAGCTGAAATTTATAAATTTAGGTCTTTTGATGCCCAGAGGAAGACCTAGGTAAGGGATGGGAAGGGTACCTATAGAGCATTCGAAGGTCCGAGCCAAAATAACTGAGTGTTGGTCATCAATGTTGATGGGGATCATACAGGATTTGCTGTAGTTAACACAAAGCCCCGTTGACTGAGCAAAAGAATCCATGAGGGCTTTAAGGTTGAAAAGGTTCATCTGGGTGGCGTCCAAAAAACTTATGGTGTCATCAGCGTATTGAATAATTGAGAAGTCCTCTTAGGAGTGACAAGCAGGAGCCCTGAGAATACCAAGAAGACCTGCCTTGTTGATGATGAATTGAAGGAGCTCGATGACAATCAGAAAGAGAAGAGAGGAAAGAGGGTCTCCCTGCCTGACACCACGCTTATAGTCAAAAAATTTGTCCACAGCACCATTGAGGATGATAGCGGAGTGACCAGAGCTAAAGATTGTCATTACCCAGTTGACCCACTTTGGTAGGAAACCAAGGTGCTCAAGCATGAGAAGGATGGCAGAGTGCTCGATAGTGTCAAAAACTTTCTTAAAGTCGAGCTTGAGGAGCACCGAACTCTTCTTGGAGTGGTGACATTGATGCGTGTACTCAAAGGCCCAAGCAAGACAATTTTGGATTGACCTCCCTTTGATGAAACCATATTGATTCTTATGAATAATGCTTTAGATCACCGGTTGGAGGCGATTTGCGAGGACCTTGGTGATAATTTTAACCACCGAATTAACCAAGGAGATTGGACGAAAATGATTGACAGAAAAGGGGCTGTCAGTTTTAGGCACAAGAGTGATAAAGGAACCATTAACTGCCCAAATATCAAGGTCCGAGTCATAGAAGGCCTGGCAGAGACTGTAGAAGTCTTGCTTAATAATTGGCCAGCAGGTCTTGAGGAAGTGACCATTAAAACCATCCGGACCGGGGGTTTTGTTAGAGGGCATTGAGCTGACAACCATATCAATTTCTTTAGTGGTGAAGGAATTGGCAAGGTGATCCAGGTGAGGCCATCTGGTAATCAGATTGGGGAGGCCAAAATGCATGCACGGGTTAGTTGAGAAACCCATCCTGCTTAGGTAAGCATCAAGAAAGGCCTTAGCTTTGTCCTCAGGGGAATTGGCAATGAGCCCTCCAAGGAGGTGAATGGTGGAGATGGCGTTACGACGATGGCGATCAGTGGCTGCTACATGAAAGAATTTGGTGTTTTTGTCCCCATGGCTGCTACGATGGTATAACGCTACTTCTAGTGAGTCTGCTTTAATTTTAGAAGATGAATAATGTGGTCTTTTAGGATAATTCTAAAACTGAATTTTGGGATATTTAATGGCCTGAGTTCTTCAAATTTATCAAGGGCGTTAAGCACCACAAAGGAAGCTCTTAGAGAATTGTTGATAGAACCCAAGCGACGACTGCAAGAAGAGAGATGTTTTTGGAGCTTAGCAAATTTATGGGCTACCTGTTGAGCAGAATTCCCAAAGACAGGTTGATTATTCCAGCAAGAGGCCACTATTTCGAGGAAACCAGGGAGAGTAGACCAGTAGTTCTCAAAGCGAAAAATGTGAGAACAAGGGATGGAAGTACCAATTTGAACCAGGCAGGGGACATGATCAGAAGTGAACCTCTCCAAAGGGATGAAGCTGGTATTGGGGTACTGAGAGGCCCAATTGGCAAAAGTGAAGCACTAGTCCAGTTGGACTAATAGGGGATCCGCTTGCATGTTGCTCCAGGTGTAACGGTGGCCTTTTAACTGGATCTCAAGAAGGATTTGACTACTGAGATAGTTATTAAACAAATGAATGTCTGAGAAGTTAGGCCAGAGTTTGTTTTGATTATCCTCAAAACGGTTAGAAGTTGAAATCCCCTAAAAACATCCAGTTAGCCATGGGGGCAATAGGGATATTAAGCAACCAATTTATAAAAGTGATGCGATCTGGGCCATGGCAAGGACCGTAAACCGAAGAGAGGTTCCAGGAGTGACCATTAATTTTAGAGCCATTCCAACCAACTAGAATTCCACAAGCAGGGCTTCTAGAGGGCGACGCAAACTGGTCAAAGCACTTAAGGGAAATACTTCGGATGATAGAGTGATCAAAGAATGTCATCTTCGTCTCCTGAAGGTAGTAAATCGAGTAGGCCCTATCCATAAGAATGGACTTAATAGCTAGACGCTTAGGGGTGGAGTTGAGGTCTCTAATATTCCAATTGAGAATAAGCCAGTCACTATATAGACCCATAAAATAACATACTAGGGTGGAATAGCCAGTCTTAGAGCAAAGCTAGGAGACAACAGAAACCCAAAATAACACAATCTGCCATGGGCGAGAAATAGAGTAGCAAAGAAATAAACCGAACAGAACGGACCCTACTGCAATGAAGTAAATAACCAGGTTCAATAATAGAGCAACCCCAACAGAAGTAGGTGAATAAAAAGTAGTTGGTAACAACAAATGTCCATAACGCAGTAGCAAAGACAAAAGCAGTGCTAGAATTCCAGTATTTAATTCTCATGAATGGTGCTGTTCTGAAGATCCGTGGCTGGGACCAGCTGAAGGGCAGTGTCAGAGTTCTTATTGAGCCTTTCCTCAGTCACCAGTTTTGCATTTATACCACATATGTGGGTTGCAGTGTGTTGAATTTGATCAGTAGAGAGAGGGACGCAAGCCATAGTAGCCTTGGAAGAGTTAATGAAATCCTGGAGGCTTGGGTAGGACACCAGAAGGATCTCCTTGCCCTTGCTCTTTGCAGAATTAACTATTTGCATGGGATCTCTAGAGTTTTGGTGGGAACATTCTTCGGTATTGAAACCCTTGAGCTTGTTCTGTAGACGGACACTTCGATGTAAGCCTAGCGAGGACACCTAGGGCACAGCTCTTCTGTGTGAGAGAGAGGCAGACCGAGGAGGGGCCATGCTATGTCTGAGATGATGTCTAGTAGAAAATAGTGATTTCACGCCTAGGAGCTTGGGCAGGGGCCTCATGTAGGATAGCTGGCTGGACAATGACAGTGCCCTCTATGGCGAGGGGGCTCCTTGTTGTGGAATCCTGGGTTGAGGAGCTTCCAGGGCTGCAACTGCTTGGTTTGCCGTCATCAGGATTAGGTTGCCTCTAAATGAGTCTGATATTGTTACTGAAATGCTGTGTCCTGAACGACCGGGGGCACTGATAAGGTTGGAGATGGCTGATGCAGCAGCGTTGTGTTCTTGTTGCGGTTCAAGTTCAGGATGCTAGGCAAGTTGTTGTTGGACATTGTGCCAATTGTCCCAAGCGTTCTCCTAGGCTTCATTGGGCTCGATTTGCTGTTGATCTTGCTGGTCATTTTGTCCCTGCTGAAAACCATTGCCATGATTTGGGAATGGGTTGAAGGGGTTTTGGTGCAGCAACTACTCATCGACCCATTGCTGGACCTAGGTACGCTCACCGGGAAACATCTGGCCGTTGAAAGGGTGCGGATTGCCACCATGTAGGGGTAGGTTGTCTTCATCACTAGGGATTGGATCAGCCATTTCATTGTTCAACAGATACACGGGAAAAGTCCATGAGCGACCTTTGCCATCCATTGAGCAGCAGGATTTGATGGTGATACTTCTTTGAATGTCAAGCGTGTTCTCAAAGAGAAACTTTAGAAGGACACGAGATAGGCTGGGATCTCTGGAATGCCAGTAAACAAGCTTCCCAAACGAGACTATCACTTGTTGTAGAAAGTGTAGCTCCTTGAAGTCTAAAGGGTAGGCTAGGAATATGATCCAACCAATGCGAGCTGCCAGAGAGTTGCAATGGTTGGTGGCTTCATCATGCTTAACAAAGCGGACTAGCCGCTCCCCAATCCAAAAGGGGCCCAAAGAGACCAACCAGTCCCTCTCAAATAAATCCCCCATCTTAAAGATACCAACTCCGATGAGATAAATGCTATACCTTAGGACATGTTGGTGAAGAACTTGGGTGAGGTGATGATGAATAAGGTGTAGGAATTCTTGACGCTCCATCTGATTGAAATGCCCATCACACTCCACAATCACTAGGTCTTCATTGTGCCTGACGTGCTGGCCGGTGACAGTGATGACATTGCGGAGTCGACGAAGTTGGCCACCTCCGTCGTTGAGGACTCCACGAGGCAGGAACAAGAATAGATTGACTAGGAAGTTCGCCATTGGGGTGGTGGAGTTGGTGAGGGCAGGGGGCGCAAGACAGACAGAGAAGGCGAAGCTTGCGGAGAACTGCTCACAACCACGATGGCCAAGGCAGAAGAAGCAACTCCTAAGGCTGGCGAAGCGTCGCTTGGAGTGGAAGTGGTAGTTTGCTTTTTCACCCAGCGGGAATTGGCCAAAAACTTCCGTCTAAGGCAAATAGGGGCTGTTTGACTGTAATTGTGACAAAGAAGACAGCGAGAGGCCTTCCTGTGAAAAGAACCATGATGGCGCTGTAGCTGGCAATAAATGTTTGTCGGCGTGGAAGGACTTCCCGTGCGGCACAACAAACTTTTAGCATGGGCCTGACAGAGTGGTTCAGCTTCAGGTCATCTTTGATTCTGCTGAAAATCTTCTTCACTAGAATAGTAGTAGTCGAGCCATTGTCGGGCCTCAAGATAAGAGAAGAACCTTTCAGAATAGGGACGTTGGAGCTTGGATTTGAAACAGTGTTGGCCAGACTTGAGCAGGGTCTGGCGAAGCTCCCGAGGAGAGACGGGAGAAGCTTGCGACTGGCAAGGAGCTCAGTTCTTGAGGCCGCTGGGCTAGAGATATGAATAGCAATGCTCCCGACTAGGAAAGAACCACAATCTTGAGAGCGCCCATTGCTGAGAGGAGGATTTGAATTTGAATTTGCGTTCCTCGAACTAGAGTGAGCTGGGTCATCTGCAAGAAAACTGATAACAATAGTTGCATTTGAGAAAGACACCTTCTTCCTAGGCTTGGAAGATGAAGACCGAATGCGCTTACGATTGCGAACTATGGACCAGCTTGCAATTTCTTCGCGCTCCCAGCGGGCTCTTTCAGAGAGCCAATCAGCACCACCATCCCTCCACAGATGGAAGTAGATATCAAAGCTGTTGGAGGTGAAACGCTTCAACTTGTAGATGAGAAAACCCACTTGTTTAGAAGCCACTGAGAATCTATAATGTCTGTCACATTGAAACTAAACATGAAAACTAGCCGAAGAATCGTCGAGACAAGAATGAAGAGCCAAGCTAACTGACGCTTCCGAAAGTCAAAAGGTATAACGTCTGAAAACGGCGAGCAAAAAGAGCGAACCGCTTAGAGAAGACGAAGGATGATGAATAGGTGAACCAAACAGAGAAAGGACTTTCCGTTGAAAAGAGAGTCCATCCGAGAAATCCCAAGAAGAGACCAGGTGCCTGAGAGCAGGGTCCTGCTCAAGCTCGAGCAGGGCAAAAGGCGGGCCGACCATGAAAAAAGAGGAACAAGGAAAGAGGGGGAAGGGGGGAGGAGAGATCAAACCCGGCTATGAACAGGAGGTCCATGGCAGAACCTTCGAGCCACTGCAGGGAGAGGACGGGTGAGAACGAGAGCGAGGGCGAGGGAGCGAGTGGGAGCCATCCTTTGCTCTTAGAATTATTTGTTATCTATCAACACGACAAATAACAGGAACTCATGTTTAAATTTAACATGGGATACATTGCATTGAGGACGGCAGAATAAGCTCATAAAGAAGTTATTGCTTGCTTATGGAAATAACAAAACTATAGTGCACATGTTGTTTTTTTACAATTTCTTCCCTCTAATTTGATCGGTAGAGTTCCTGTCTTCATTCCAAAAAGTAGTTTTTAACATGGGAGTTAATTGAATTAAATGGACAAAGAACCTTCTGCGAAGGTTAGGATCACTGGTGTGTTGCTGTGACTACGCTTTCCCCTTCTTTGAGAGGTATGCCTATGGGCCTCTTTGGACAACTGACTGATGGGATTTATAGTATTAAGCTTTGGGCAAACAATCATTCCATAGATAGGATTATGTTTAAATTTAATCTACTTCCAAAAGAAGCTACAGTTGGTATGGATTGAGTTATTCACCTTATGGTAAATATATCGTAAATATTGGATCGCCCTACAATCTAGACCGACATGGTGACTTGCATGCAATTGATTATATTAACCTTATGACATTGTGACTGGACTTTTATTGATCTACAGCTAGCAAAACTACCACAAGATGATATGAATGTAATAAACAGTTTAAGATACTTGGGTGGTTCAGATATAAAAAAGACAGCACGGGCTGGTGCCTTCTCTCTCAAATTTGATGCCCAAAAGGTCAAGTTATGATTTAATTGAAATATTTCTATTTTCTTCCCTTGAACTAACATATTTGCAATTTTTATACCAGAAGAAAAATGCTGCCAGGACAGAACGACAGGATGGTGAGGAAACCTGGGCATTGTCACGTTTTTTCCCACTTATAGAGGCATGTGGCATAACTGTTACTAGTTTACTAATCAATTTCCTTCATCAAATATTTGCTTAGATAATTTATATGTGTGCTTAGTACAGTCAAATCAAGAATTGCCTCGTGAATTACTATTATCAGCGTTTTCTAAAACCAATATCTACCTCATTTCTAAATTTGGGGACTTCAAAAATGTGGTTCTCATTCTGCTGATTAAATATGTCTCAGAACGAGCTGAGTTGAGCAAGAACAAGGATAAAAGTAACGAGCTATGTTGAATTGTTATATAAAAACTGTACTTAAAATTGGTCAGTATTCATTCTTTAAAGTGATTGTCGGTATTCATTCTCTGACAGGAATTGATTGAGAAACTGAGCAAAGGTGCACTACCGTTAAATGAATATCCATCCATGAGTGAACCTAGTTCTACTGCTCAAGTAACCACGCAAGGTGGATCAGCAACTCGACAGGCACAAACACCACAACCCATGTCTATGAGATCACGGCGGACCCCAACATGGGCGAAGTCTCGAAACTCTGACGATAGTCAATCAAGGTATTCAAGAATGATAACCTCTCCTCCTTATGAATTTTCCAAGTAGAACTACCATGATCAGATTTATACTTTTTAGCTGATTTCTTATAACGATAAACTTGATTGGCAGTGACTCCTCGGTCTTGAGACATGCCCCAGGTGACTTCAAGAGGCTAGGCAACCGAATTTTTGTCTTCGTGATTGGTGGAGCCACTAGATCTGAAGTAAGCCATTTACTGCAAATGATTTGTTAACTCAAACCCCACTTTGTATATGTATTTATCAGTTTTTGTACTTGAATGGATCAGCTACGCACGGTGCACAAGCTTACTATGAAGCTGAAGCGTGAAATCGTCCTAGGATCTTCAAGCATCGATGATCCTCCTCAGTTTATTTCGGTAAACCCGTTCTGCACACCACTAAAATGTCTTTGAAGTTGTTTCTTTTCCCCTTTCCATCAAATCCTACTGCCGCAACAAAAAAAAGAGCTAATAGTTTTTTCCGACTATACTATGTTGTTAGTTTGAATGTAGAATCACCAGGTGATATTTGACCAACTCTCCTCATTATTTGAATGTACAAATGCAGAAGCTGAAGACGCTAGGTGAAGGTGGTGCCTAGGACCTCTCAATCGACAAGGTTCGCTTTTAGTTTGCAAGTCAACAGATGAAACAAAATTGTCACCTCTCGATAGCACAAGGTAGCTTTTCATGCTACATTCCTACTCATCATTTCTTGTTTCCCTTTTTATTAGTACTATTGGGAGTACTACCTCTGGTCAATAATATATAATGTTTGTAATACTAACTTCAGTGTTAAAATGCCATATATTTACGACCAGAGGGAGTAATTTTTTAAAACAAACATGCCATGTTTGTTCGCCGAGTACCTGACGTGTACTCGGTGAAGGGTTCGCCGAGTACCCGATAAAAAACACTCAGCGAACCCCTGTTCACCGACAGCGAGTTGACCAAGTGTTCTTCGCCGAGTGTGGCACTCGGCGAACCCTTTACCAAATGCAAAAGAGGCTTCGCCGAGTGTCTGGGACACTCGCAAATAATAGTTTTCCCGTTGTGATGTATGTTTGTATGCACCTTACTGCAGAAATACATTGCTATGAACAGCTAGAAGCCTTACTTGGGCAATGTTACCACCAATGACTGGATTACTCACAACAATTACACATTTTAATTGAGCAGGAAGTGTTAAATGTAAAATAAGAGACATGCGTGTACACAGCATATATCTATAGTCCACGTTATTCTTCTTACCGACATACGAAAGTAATACGTACAACAGTTGCCACAGTTGTTGCCAGAGTTCAATCCATGAATGTACTGTTCCGCCCTCGCTTTTGTTTCGGAATGCAAGATACACATCACAAAAATGGAAACAAACACTCTTGTACATAAATATTAAGAAAATTAACTTAAATAATTCTATTTTTCTTTATTTGTTTTGCTTTAGAAAATGTGAGTTACTTATACGTGAGATGTGGTAATATTTCTTATAAGATCACGTAGAAGAAATTTATATTTGGAAAAGAAAATAGAATGTTAAAACGACTTATATAAATAATGGAAGGTGGTATTAATATGGCAAATAGATTCATACGGACTGATCTTGTGCTTTATAAAAGTGAGGAGCCATGGTGTATACCACGGGGATGATGAGTGATTGTCAACGAGAAAAAAAGTGTGTTTACCATGTGAGTTGACGGTGTCGTAACGGTCACGCAAAGTGCGACGCCGAATAAAAAATATTCGGGATGTTTTCCATTTATTCGGGATGTTTTCCATGTTTGCCCCTTGGACATGTGTGTATGAGTGGATGAAGCCCTAGGGGTATAGTGGTCTTTTCCTTTAGTCCCTAGGCCTATATAAAGGGTTGCCATCCCTCATGTATGGCGAGACATTTTGAATTAAAGTGTATCTATCTAGAATTTTTGTCTCCATGTGCATAGCTTCTTCCTCCTCGAGAAAGCTTCTCCTCCAAGCCTTCTCCCTCCACCCACACTCTCTCTCCCCTAGCTAGCAGCCATCTCTCTCTCCTTTTCTCTCTTCGGCGCAGCAAGAGGAGGTGTGGGTTGCAGCAAGGGGCGGCACGCGGGCTGCAGCGAGGGGCTGCGCGTGGACGACGCGCGGCGCGGCGACGTGGACTGCACGCAGCGAGATGGAGCACGGGACGAACATCAACGACACGCACGGGAACACGACGAACAGCGATTCATCTCATATTTTCTCATCTCTAATCCTCTCTCTTTATGTGTTCGATTTAATGTATACATGCACTTGATTTTTGGACTGCACACTACCTATTTGCTGAAATGTTTATGTGACTATTGTGTGATGCATGTCAAGTGTTTGTGTGATTGCCTGAGAGGATTTGGAATGTTCTTTGTGTGATTTATGAAATGAAATCACGTTCGTTCTCCAAGTGTTTGATCTCTAGCATTTAAGTGTCTCGAATGTTTCTTTTTTCATAGAACGCTCGTCACTCTAGTTGAGGCATATTGATAGATCATTTTACGCTTGTACCTACGTGTGGTGTTTCTTTTCGGCGTTTATTTTTTGAGGATGGCATAGACTCGCTTTATGAGTGAACAACATTAGCACAAGCGTTCGCCTTGTCTCATCTAATCACTCGCGAGTTCGATACTTGAGATTGAGGAAGTTTTTATCCTGAAAGATTTGTATCGAATTGCCAGGTGTGACTTTATTATCTAGTCTCGAACCGATTTGTCTCAAGTCACTTGCAAGTCCAATACTTAAATTTCAGGAGTTCATTTTTCCACTGCGAATTTTATTTGCGCCCATTCACCCCCCCTCTGGTCGCTAGTTTCGGTCCAACAAAAAGTTTGTCCGGATTCAAATTAGCGATGGGGATGTGGCTCACTCAGTTGGATGATGGCTGCGCCTGAGCCAGTGCTGCTCCGTGCTTTGACTTCTGAAATCCTACCATCCGAAAGTTCACACGATTTAGGCCCGAGCGAACAGGACGGTGCCTGTGTTGGCTTGATTGGAAGGTTTTTGGAAGTTATAGAAAATTTTCTGCACAAGTTATTTAATTTCTACCGAAATCTTCTACATCAATAATCACTTTTTCTATAGAAGGTTCTTGTTTAGAATGTTTCTCTATAGAAAATCTCCTTTTTGAACAAAATTGTTTATAATTTACAGCGAAGATTTTATTCATAGTCAAAGGTTACATAGAAATTTTCTTGCGATATTTAAGGATAAAACTACCGTCCAAACATCCGATATTTCACCAATTATCAGACGCTCAGCGGAACATTTGTATTTAATAGGTGAAATATTTATCTTGAACAGTTGAAATATTCATCTTTAACAGTTAAAACATTAATCTTCAACAGGTAAAACATAGCATAAAACTTTCATCTTCAACTGGTGAAATATTTAAAATAAAAAAGGGTGAAAACATTTAAAATAAATGGGTGAAACATTTGAAATAAAAGGGTAAAACGTTTTGCTCCTGAAACATTGAGTTTCAACTACTGTAAACATAAAACATTCATATTCAACAGGCGAAATATTTAAAATAAAAAGGGTGAAAAACCTCATTCTTACGAAGAAAATATATTCCATATTATTTAATTAATTTTATGTTTATTAAATTATAAAATTAAATAAATTTTATTTGGACTAAATTACTTAAACTAGGCCGTTCGTTGGGCTGCGCGGGCGTTTGACGCGATGGCTTGCATCGGTCACAAGCATTTTCGATCTTTAAATGAAATTTACCTGATCGGTAACCAATTTCTAACTAAAAATAGATCCTAATATCATGTGTCTGATAAAAATAGAAATGTAATCCAACCACGTATGCGCCGAGCGGATCCAACGCAGCCACCTCACGCAGGCATGACTTTGACCTCAATTCGTACGCAAAGGTTAAGGCGTTCGTCTCGTCATATTCGGAATCCGTTCACATGTGCGCGCGCAAACTCACTGGATGGCGCCGTTCACGCACCGCTGATCGTGTCAGCTGCTCACCGGATCCAACTCTAGCGTATGTCGACGTTGATGTCAACGTAAAGCCGGTGGTGCGTGGTGGCGCCGCTACCGTGCCACGCCTTCGACGACGACGTTGCCACGACGACGTTGTATGGCATCTTCGACGGTGTGCATCATCGTGTGAGGCCGAGAAGCTAAATTACTTAAAAACAATTTTTAAATGCATCTCTTTTTTACAACACAAGTCATTAGACAACACCGTTCTTTAGTACCACCGCTACATTGGTGGCGGATCATAGTCACCGCTCGTAGAGTGAGTGAAGCATGAGTATGACCTAGGTGGCACCAACGTGAGGGTCATCAGCGACTATAAGTGGGCAAAGTGGGCCATCACTGACCTCGTGGTGTGCCATGGTAGCTACTACACACCTCCACTGAGTATGATGTGCTTGACTTTAGGTCGGTCATTTGGCCACTGCCTACTAACTGGTTCGAGAATTGTTTCGTTAACATTTGAGACTAAAGGAAAGAAGTGGAGAGGATTGAAGAGGATATCATGGTGTGTTTGATTCGTGAGATATGCTAGATAGGATTTGATGGTCACTTTTTGTGGCGTTTGATTTATAGATGAGTGAGAGATAGAGATGTCACTTGGGAATACTGTAAAAACGATGGATGGTTGGTGGCTAGATGGAGCTATCCACCATTGACTCTGAATAATGTGATATTTCTTATTGGTTAGAGTAAGTTTAATGTTGGATTATTGATCAAGTTTTAAATGGATTTTGATATATATTAAGTTATTTATCTAATTTATAATCTTAGTACACTATCATATTTGTTATAATTAAATCTATAAAATAAGAAATCATATAATTATACTAAATTCAGACTTATCCCCAGTCCAAAACAATAGATTACTCATCTCATCCAACCAAACGGAGAACCTGGTGTTTCCCTTTATTTATCATGTGGAGAGGACTAGGTCCCGGATGTCCGATCTAAAGCAAAACACCAGACCCTGCTTTCAGCTGTCTGATCCACCGCTCGCAATCCTGGCTGTCCAATCAAACTTCAACTGCTAGCGCTGAAATATGATGCGTTACTGATTGAAATATTGTGTATATATTATGTGAAACATTGACCGAAACTGATTGAAAAATTATATAAGAACACGTGAAACAAAATGTATTTCTAGCTGAAACGTGAATTACATAATTTTTGAGAAACACTACTAATGTATAGAGTGAAACATTGTTTAATAAAAAAATAAAAAATGTTTAACTATTTGAAACATTATAATATAGTAGATGAAATAATATGTGTAGTTGTAGTAAAACATTATTCATAACTAATTAAAATATTATATGTGAACAGTTAAAATAATTTGTGTTTCTAGTTAAACATGATTTACATATATTTTTTTGAAATATTACTAATGTATAAAAGTGAGACATTATTTAATGAATAAAATAAAACAAATGTTAAACTATTTAAAATATTATAATATACTAGCTGAAACAATATGTGTTGTTGCAATGAAATATTATTTGTAACTGATTGAAACGGTGTATCTTTACAAATTTTTCACTAGACAAAATAGCTTATTGGGCCAGACCCATTAAGCTACGCGTATGGCAACGTCTACCGGGCCACACGTCCAATAGAAACGCTGACTCCGGACACATGTCCTCAAGCATTATCATTATCATCTCCGTTTAATTTCTGGGGAATACGTCCTCAACAGCGTATGGTAGAGGCTAGGCTTGGCTGGCTGGGAGAACCCGACGCCCTGGAGATGCGTGGGAGCAACAACCAAAAGATGGGCCAACAGTGGAGCAAAAGCCGGCCCATCTATGGATAAAGCCTCCTAATCTAGGCGTTTCTGGCCTTCTCGCATCGCGTCGCGGCCACCCGAACGTTCTGTTCGTGAGACCCATCTTGCTACGTCTTGTCTCGAGAAAAAAATTGCCTGCAGGTGGGCTGTAGAGTGCCTCGCCTGCAGTCCACATGCAGATTGCTGACACGTGTGCAGGGAAAAAAATCGGATGACCAATCGCGCGCAGAGGCTAGACTCGCAGTGTTGCGCATGAAACGAGAATGGCTTGCAGCGCACGAAACAGCTCCCACTTAGTCACGGGAGCCAAAGCACAACATGTTTGCTGCTTACCTTTTCGTCGGTGGGGCCATGGCGGTAGAGCGCGACTACGGCTGGTCGACCTGCATGAGGTCCACGGCTATGCCAGCGTCGTTGGGGTTAAGCCTGCCCTGTAGTATGGCCATCACGAGGCATTGAAAAAGGGCCTCCTCCCTCTCTCTCCCCTTCTCCTTTGCCTTCCTCTCTCTTCCGCTCTCCCCTCCTCCTCTGCCTTCCTCTCTCTCTCCCTTTTCTCCTCTGGCTTCCTCTCTCCTCCTTCTCCTCTGTCTCCCTCTCTCTCCTCGGTGGGTTGGGGTCAGCTAGGCTAGGAGACCACGCAAGACCTCACCTTTCTTTCTTATATTCCTTCTTCCACCACCCACACTAGGAAGAAAGGCTTTTTTCAAACAAGGATGGGTGGTTCTAATGCGTGGGCAGGGAGGCGGAGGAGCCGAGGAGATGGAATGGATTCTTCAGCACCAACAGGCACTCCGTGTCGCAGCATCGTGGGGTCTTTGGCTTGGGCTGTGGTGACCTGCGATGCTACGAGCCAAGCCGACGGGACGCTGTGTGTAGGGCGCTGCGACGTGGGTCATCGGATGCATGCTGGCTCCACGTGGCATAGATCTACAGGCGAGCTGTAGGCGAGGCATGCTGCAGCCCACTGCATGTGATTTTTTCCCTCGTATCATGAATCGTCCTCTTCCCCATCTCACCACGCTGCCAACCTCCCCTGATAAAGGCCGCTTCGCCACCCACCAAAGTCCAAACCAGGAGAGGGAATTTTTATCCCCGTCCGACCATCCGTCCATCCCTCGGCGATCCCCCATCGATCTCCGCTGCCTCCACTAACACGCGCTGTTGTCTCTCCCACTCCCAGGAGATTCAGGTAAGTGTGCTCCTCCCTCAATGCCTATATGGTTAGGAATCATACGTGCTTGTGTGCTGGAATTTTTATCCGGGGATCATGACGTGAGAGCGAGCTAGGTGTAGCTGGAGTGAGCGTGCTGGCTAATTTAATAATTTTGGTGGGAGAATCTGTATTTTGTAGGAGAATAGGTGGGACTGTTTCCTTTTGCAAGGGAGAATTGGGGTATCGTCATGTGTTCTCTCTCCTATGCCCTAAATTGCATTATTGATTGTGTTGTTCAATGAATTACAGTTCCACAATGGAATTCAATGAAAGGAACGGAGGAAAAGTTGACTTTGTAGGAATTTCCATATCACCATGTGCACAATACACATGATCGTTTACTGTATTATGGGTGTTATTACTTTTGAGCGATTTTTGTATCATAAGTTGCTAATTAGTGCAATTTCTGAAGATTACATAACCTGTCTAATTACTTGGAAATGGAAAGGGGACGAAATAGAAGGGATAACTTCTTTGGTGGGAGGGACCCGTTTGCTGGATTTGGTGGCTTTGGTTGCCAGAGGAGCTTGATCCCTAGCTTCTTTGTAGGGAGGGATCTTTCGATGATCCGTTCTTTATTTAGCCATTTGGGAGAGGGATGCACGCCCCCTAATCTTTTTGGGCCAATAGGAGAGCCTTTTGGAGATGTGAGGAATGATAGATTCCTTGAGCATGCTTTCTCTAGAGGTAATGGCAGGAAGCCTATTATTACAGAGCTCGATGAGGAGAAAGGAGAGGATGCAGAGTGGCGTACTAATGACCAAGCAAACCATGAGTCATATGTTCAAGAACAAGATGATGGAAATGATGGAACAGGCTTGGGTTGAACCATCTCTATTGTCTAGTTGATCAGGAATATTGTATGGATTGCATGTAAAAGTCACTTTATTTTTGGCTTGTCCGTCTATCTGTAGGGATGAAGGGGGCCAAACCCAACCACAGAGGGATTTCAATAGGGCAGATGGAGGGCAGCCTCAAGCTCATACATTCACATATCAAAGCTCTTCTGTGACTTATGGTGGTGTCAATGGAGCTTACTACGCTGCTTCCAAAACTTGAAGGACTGAAAGTGATGGAGTAATCAAATCTCCTACAAAACTACTAATGGCCCCTCATTATTTGGTACACATAAGTGGGTAATTATGTTTGCTGCAGTTAACTGTGGAAGAAAGCAAGGAAGCGGATACAACAACTAAAGAGGCTACTCATAGAATCTCCAGAGGAATTCATGACATGCTCAATTGAAAGTTGCTTAGAGAGGGGTGAATATGCAATCTTAAAAAATATTTCAAAAAAGAGTTAAACTTCCGAAATGTTCAGTATCTTCCGAGATCTAGATGTTTCGTCTTGAGTCGGATGTTCTGGAGGTTCAGAACTTCCACGGTCCAGAATGTCCAATTCCAACCGGATATTTTGAGAACCACAAGAAATGTACAAATGACTTCAAAATAAAATTTAGCTAACAAACTAAGTTAACACAAAGGTAGATCTAGATGCTAGCAAGATATTTTGTGCACAGAGAACTAGATCAAGCCAGAGTTCTAGTAGAAAGCAATACTTCAAAATAGTTTAAAAAAGCATATAAAGTAAAGCAAGAACACGATATTTGTTTTCCAGAGTTTGCATCCATGATCCCACGTCTCTATTGAGGGGTTACAAAGGCTAGGTCTCTCTTAATTCTTTCCTCATCAAGCGACCACGAAGATCGATCTTGTTTTTCATTAAGTTACCTCATTGAAGCCAAGGCGGAGCTTTTACAAACTTGATTGGGCACACCACAATCTCTTTGGGTGCTCATGGATCGACTTCTAGCCATCTAGGAGGTAGAACCTCCAAGAGTAATGAATCCATCAAAAAGTTGCTAGGACCAAAACTTGTGCTCAAGAGTTTTGCAAGAAAACCAAAGAACTCACTCACACCAAAACTTCCAAGATGATCACCAAGGATGTTTGCAGGAAATTTGATGTTGCTCTCATACACCAAAACTCAAAGATTTGCTCTAGATCTAGCTTAAGAGAGAGTTTAGAGTGAGAGAATGAGTGTAGCACAAGTTCCTTGTTGGGCACAAAGGGGCGAGGGGGTATTTATACCCCTCACTCACGGAGTGACCGTTGGAGTGTAGTTTTCACTTAGGTCCTAGAACTTCTAGGTAATCTCGGACAATCTAGGATTCAAAATCTCGGAACTTCCAGTTGGAATCGGATGTTCTGGCTTGAAAAATAAGTCAACACAGAAGAGGATTTTTGGAACTTCTAGCTAGAACCGAATGTTTCGACTGAAATGAAAAATTTTTCAGATCCAAAAGACTTTCAAAAATGATTTTTTTTAAGTATAAACTTTTAGCAAAACTTCTCAATGCATCTGTTGATGCCAAAATCATAGGTATCCCTATGTTTTCATACTCGAAGGCCTGAGAGAGTCTGCTTAGCTCCAGTGTAGATCCTAAATAAATCAGAGGTGTTAGTAGGCGTGCCAATTAATTTGACCCTGCAATTGTCAAGGAAACAAACGTGAGATGTTCTAACGTTATCGGCGATGGCCTATCGGCATCAGCTTTGATAGCATGCTTGAAAACCGTGATGCATCATGGAAAGCGCATAAAGTACTATAAATTCTACCAATCGGCTCTAACATTGATGTCTAAAGTATTAATCTCTATGGTTCGAACTAAACCGATGTAGCGTAAAGACGTGTTACCGAGAGAACTACAAATAAGATGAAACTGATTGACAGAATAACAGATAAACTATCGGCTAAAACTCCGATGAATGTCGGGCCAATAGATCGCACCAAACCAGCCCATATGCAGCCCCATCAACATGATGGATCAAACCCAACTGAGACAGCATCCGGTTGATGATCGGTATACGATCTAATCTACTACAATCCATCGAACCATCGTGATTGGCAAATACATAGATTTGAGTGATAAAACACAGTATGAGAAAGTGAATCAATGCATTGAACCAATAACTAGCAAACCTACTCCATCTGATCGTAGTATTGAACCCCACCGAGAAAGTCATGAACACATGAATCAGTTTACCAAATAGACTATCCTCGTCGAAGTTAGAGATCGGAATTAATCGATGCAGCCATAACTCTGGTAGGGAATCACCCTAATGCTACGTACCTAAAATTGGCGATGCACTGAAGGGTTAATTGGTTGGTTGTGTGAACTCGTTACCATGACCCTGGGCTTACATATTTATAGCCGGGTGGACGCACTATCTGTGGATAACACATAATCCTAACTGACTCATTTATTTGCTAACTAAATAATAACTAACACGAAGTATCGACCCACGCCACGCGCAGCCCATCCTCACCTTTTAAGCCTCTATCAGCGGCCCATCGACTTCATCACCTGGTTCACCAAGCCGATGGAGCGCCGGTCCAAATTCTGGTGTCAACACATGCCCCCGAGTTCAGAATAAGAAACCTCGCATTTCAATATCTTTCCTCGAGAACTGAATCGCTAGATCACCGAGCGTATATAAATCTTGCCCGATAAGCCTCCTTCTTCAAGCTCAGTCATCTTCACCATACACCAGCTCCTTCTCTCTCTCTTTTCTCCTGCCATGGCCTTCAACACTTCAAGCTCTTCGCTGAACAAGAAAGTGAAGCTAAGTTCTTCTCACCACACTGTGTCCGGTGATCATGATCTGGTATGTCTCTAATGGCTTGCTGGTATCGTTCGCTCGATCTTTGCAATGGTTGAATTCTTGTGCATTTCATTTTTTGTTCTTGAATCCCAGGCTTCTCCTGAACCAAACCTCAACTCATTGGACTCTTCACATTCTAGATATTTGAATGCCCCCACTCAATCGGCGAGTGCCGATGGCAATCATGACCAAAATCGTATTAAATTTTACACCGATGAGGACACCGATTTCGGGGATTCTCTGCTGGTCGTGAGCGCCTCATCCATACACTGATTTCCTCAGGTACTCTCCACCTTGTCCATCACTTCCTGTAAATTCATCGGCTCACCCTTTGTCTCTTTCAGGAATCCCAAGCATCGGACAGAGCTCTTTCTCCCCAGGATTCCGTACCAAGTGACCTATCCGCCTTGCTTGACCATCTCTGTTGTCCGATCGGCATCTTCTTTCAAGACATTGAGGCAGTGTGAGCTCGTCTTTAGACTGTGGTTGATCGGCTTCCCAAGGATTTAGCCGATATCCTTCTGCGGGCCTACTCCCATAATCACCAATCGGCTTATCTCACCGCATACGCTGGTCTGGCCGATCGTGCAATGCAAAGGGTCTATCGATAGAATTTTGATTCGACCGATGCTAAGGTGCGTGAAGCCGGGCGCCAACTTCAATTCCTACTCAAGTTGCCTGACCAAGACCAGACATACCTGGATCGGCTCGAAGGAGATAAACCTCTAGACTGACAGGCTGAACCAGCTCCGATCTTGCATGGCAACTCGGCTTAAGTTTCTAAATGACTTGCTAATCAAGATCCAATTCAAGCAAACCGATCTGATCAACCTAACCAAGGAGCGCTCTCGAAAGCAGTAGGCCCTTCGACCGGTCGACGAAAGCGATGAAGATGCAACTGACACAATTGTGAGCTTCGAGAAGACCCAGACCGATGTAGCTCTTAACTTAGAACGCTTCTTGAGTACCTTGTAATCGCTTTAAACTCCCGTAATCGGCCTTTTGTAATACCTTTCTCTATACATAATAAAATATCTTTTTGGAAAACTTGTCTGTGGTAAAGCCACTCCATCAGCTATCATTTTTTTTCTTTTTGTTGATGAGCCCGCTGAACTTGTATAAGAATTTAAACTGCTTGGGCGAATGAGTGCCCTGATCGGCCTACTGGCACTATTGGTCAATCACCTTCCTTCTTTATGCTGTAACATTCAAAAAGTTCCAAAAATTTCGCTTCAAAAATTTCAATTTTATACTTCTGACCGTTCGGCTAGAAGATCGGCTTTCGGGTTCATTGGCTTTGAATAGGCGCGATGCCCGCTGAGTCGGTCATCGTTGATGAATTTTGACCATCCTTTATAAGTAAGCGCGTGCTGGTTGGAGTACATATATAACGGTACATCGTATGCCCCCTGAGTTCTAGACGTGAGAGAATACATTTCAAATTCCTCCTGGAATATCATAACCATCGTATCACTTAAATTTTTTTATTAGGGATCCAACCGTTGTCGTTCTCTCTCATATAAAGTCTGTGGCCTTCTCCTTCCTTCGTACGCTTCCTGTTCTCTTGCCTGAAACACCCTTTGAGCATTCCGCCGTCTCTGATCAAGCCTCACCGTTGTTCATGTTTTTGGCTCCATCTATTTCCGTCAACTATGGCCTCGCCATCGCTCATCCCCGAGGTATCTTCCTTCCTCCTGTCAGTTTGGATGTTGATTCTTTTTTTCTAGGTAATCTCTTTTACCCCTTATTTCGTTGCTGTTCTTGTAGAACTTGAAGAACCAAATCTTGATCCCCTTTGCCAAACATCCCAATTGCTACTTTCTTGGGCCTTATGGGGAAGAGGATCCTTTGTATCTGATCAACGCCGAGACCAATAGGATCCCGTTCAAGCAATCTAGTATGCAGTGTAAAGACTGATCTTTGGCGTTTTGCTCTTGGGCCAACCCTATTGATGGGTGGAGAGAGTGATATGTGAGGGTTGCATCGGCGAAGAGTACAGATTGGGAGACCAGCAATATCGGCCACTGTATTGGACTCACCATAGACGAAACTGAGCAGAATGACTCCACTTCTAGCTGGATACTGTTAATGCCTTCATGTTCACCAATGGCCTAATGTCCCTAACTCTTCTTGATGTCCTGATGTTGACCGACCTCAATGTCACCGAACCCTCGTGTGAAGTCAATTTTAGAGGAAAGCCGACACATGACCTTGAGGTGAAGAAGCCTGGTGGCTAGACTAACTACATGGCCACCTACAATCAGAGGATGGGTCTATTTGAAGAGAAAGAACATGTTGCTTTTCTGAACATGTGGCTAAAACGCTTTGTTTTCTGTGGTACCACACTCGGCCCTACCAACAATTGGTAGAATTTGGCCGAGCGCCTTGCCTAGAATGAGAAGCTGCCACTGGGCTGATTATTGCTGGGATCGTCTTATCGTCTTCTGTATCTTGTCTCACAGTAACATCGGGCTGGTATGCCCATTGTGAACATCGGCGGTCCCTGGTGGTTTATTCAACTATGGCTTAATCTGTATACTGCCTAGGTGACAGAGCGCTAAGATCTACCCAGCTACGAGATTGTCGATGTCTTTAACGAGGAAGATGGCCATACTCGCCTATGTGCTTCAGTTGGTGAGGCTGTGGCCACCTTTGCTGGGGATGACTTACAGCTGAATCTTTTTGTCAGGTGGTTTAGCACCTTCTACTGTGGTCTTTCTGAAGATGATATCATCTGATTCCCCTACTTGGAGGCTGCAGATTTTCCTTGCCCTGTCCGATTTCGGTTTGCCTCTCTTGGCTCCGATGATACCACCAATGGTATATATTGGGCCATTATCTTCCCTTTTGTTTTGCTAGTTGGCTTTTCTGGTAGCTGGGTGAAGCCATCTTATGAGTTTTATCACCCGAGTATCTGTGCACACCAACTTGGACTTTGTCAGCTACTGATGAATTTCTTCTTCATCGGCAAGGTGGAGTTCCGTGTGACTCTGACTCTGTCGGAGTATGGGTTTCTACTCAACTTGCCTACCGATATCCCTTTCGGTGACTTCCAAGGTTGGTCGTCGAGTGCATCCTAGAGTCGATTGTTCACTCATTTCTAGGATGAATTAAAACTTCATCTTTTTTCCCAGAGCATCTCTTCTTACTGCGCCCTGATTGATCCTGATTCTGGTGATGCAGCAGCCGAGGTATGTTCCTGTCTTATTTTTGTTTTTGCTTTTTTGGTCGATTCTATCTATAATTTGCTCCATTACTTGATTAGGATCAGGATGTGGCGGTACCTATTGTCAGCAATAGCAATAGGCCGATTGTATAAATGGCGTCGTCGTCGACTCCAAACTTGGGGATTGGCGCCCCATGCCTGTCTACCGCCGTCGATGCCGATCCTGTGTCATCCTGGGCCTCCAGTACTGTTTGCTAGAAACGGCCTATGGTGCTTACAACAGTCAGATCTCGGCCAAGAAGAAGAAGAAGGTCCCTGCTGCTCCTCCTCTTTCAGCCCAGCCGATTTCTTCTGCTCGTGTTGCCTCTATACGATTTTCTCAATTCGGTGTATTTATCTTTTTTATCTTCTCTTCTCATTTTGTTGTTTGTTTTTAGTCTAAGGTGACTGATCTGCTGGCTACCCCCACCACGGTTGTCGAGGCTTCGTCATCCTTGGCGCAGCTGACATCTCCCCCATCGATCTATCATGTCCTTCCTGTCGGTCCGACGGTCACTGATCCGGCTGTGATTTTCTCTGATCCTGTTGTAGTTGGGGGTCAGGAGTCGAGATCTAGTTTGGCGGCTGATGTTGGGGCTGAATTGGTGGAGGAGGCTACTGCTCTTGACACCGATGATGTCGCTCTTCCAGACATCAGTAATCCAGCTGCTGTTGCCAATCTCCCTGAAGTATGCTTTGTTAATAATGCTTTTTCCCTTCATTGTCTTCTGATTTACTTCACCTGCTCATCGCTTGGCTGTAGTCTTTCGTTGACCTATTCTCCATTTACCTTGGTGAGCTTGTTGTGGATAATGCCACAGTTGAGACCGAAATCCCTGCCACCAAGCCAATTTCTGTAGATACTCGCGTCGTGCTACTCGATGTTCTACGTCGGCTCTGGGAACCGATTGACGTCCTTGTGACCAATTTAGGACCCATTAGGGCATGGCTCACCGATGCAGCTGGCGTGCTTCCTCGACATCTAATGGAGGTCTTAACTCTAGGAACTTATCTTGAGGGTCGTCAGTTCCATTACCAGCGTCTTGAAGAGCAAATTGCCACTCGTGCTGAGCATCGCCTGCGGCAGTAGAGCATCCAGGTTGACCGGGATGCGCTTCGAAACAAGAAAGCTTGCCTTGATGCTCTAGAAGCCAAGCCTACCAGAGTTGAGGGTCAGATTGCTGAGCTTCTTGTTGAGGAGGCTGATCTTGCCTCTCGCTTATTGGCCATTCGAGCCTGCATCGCCTCTTCTCACCAACGACTGATGGAAATACCAGAGAAGATTGAAGCTGACCGATAGGGATATATAACTCTTGCCAAGGAAGTCCTTTGTCATCATTGGGACTCAAAGCCTATTCCTAAGAGTGATGATGAAGACTGCAAGGAACTAACCACCATAGTCGACATTCGTGATCGCGCTGTGATAGCTCTTGCTAGCTTTCTAAGCGTGGATGATCATTGAACAATTGCTTTGTCATTTGTATTCGTTTATGGTGATACACTGTTTCGCCTGTAATATTCTGTTTTCATTTTGGGCTAAAGACGATACTGATACCCGGTATCAGATATTGATTGTTTCTAAAGGTGATACCCTCGGTATCGGCTATTGACGACGACTTCATTTTATGCGTATCGGCCTGCTAGCCGATTAGGTCTCGATCCAGAAGCTAGGGTGATATCTCTTCAAGTACTTGCCATTGAGCACTTTTACGAACTCTTCTCCTTCTAACGTCTTTAAAATATAGGCATTGCCTGGTATAACTTGGCTTATTCGATAAGGATCCTCCCAATTAGGAGACCATTTGCCAAAGCGATTATCTTTAGTCCCGATCAGTAGCACGAGTTTCTAGACTAAGTCATTTTCTTTAAACGTCTTGGTCGATACTTTCTTAATATAATGCCTCGCCACTCTCACCTTGTTCTCTTCTATCTTTCTGAGCGCACAAAGCTGGTTCTGCGCCAAGTCTTCTAACTTATTGGTCATCAGCCTGTAGTAGTCATCGGCTGTCAACTCGTTCTGAAGAACAAGATGCCTAGAGCTGATGTTCATCTCCCATGGCAGTACGACTTCATGTCCATAGACTAACTAATAAGGTCGCTCCTGAGTTGATCCGTGGCAAGCCATTCGATATGCTCAAAGTGCATCGGCTAGCGTTGTATGCCACTTTTTGGGTTGTTCTGTAATCTTGCGCTTGATCAACTTTATCAGATTTTGTTTAAGGCTTTGGCTTGGCCGTTTGCTTGGGTGTAGTAGGGCGATGAATTGAGCAACTTGATCCCCATGCTGACTGCAAACTACTAGAATTCTTCTGACATGAATACCGATCCTTGATCGATGGTGATTGTCTGTGAAATCCCTAACTTGTAAATAATGTGCTCTTTGACGAACTCTATGGCCTCTTGAGAAGTCACCTTTTTCAAAGGAATCGCTTCTACCCACTTAGTGAAGTAATCGGTTGCTGCTAGTATAAACTTATGTCCCTTGCTAGATGACGGGTAGATTTAGCCAATCATGTCTATTTTCCAACCTCTGAACGGCCACGGCTTGATAATCGGATTCATGGCCGATGTAGGAGATCGTTGTATGTTTCTAAATTTTTGACAGTCTTGACATCCCTTGTAATACTTAAAGCAATCTTTGAGCATCATCGGCCAAAAAATAACAGGTTCTGCAAATTCCTTCGTGCACCTCGCACATCACAACTTTTGCTTCTCCCAGATTCAGGCACCTTAATAATATCCCATCAATTGTCTGATAATATAATTCCCCTTCCAGAAATACATACCTTAGTGCTTTATAACGAAGCTTTCTTGAGGCTGATTGGATGGATACCATAGGTAGCTTACTATTTCAGCCCTCTAGTCTTCGGTGTCGATATCGGCTATTTCTACTTCAACTAGCCTATCCGTTGGCCGATACCCTGACACGGCTTATGCCAGGTCATTGGCTTCTAGGTTCTGATTTCTTGACACGTGTGTTAGCGATACCATCTTGAACCCTTTCAACGACTCTTGGCATTGTTCAAAATACGCCCTCAAATTTTCGTCTTTGCAGTCATACTCTCCGGAGAGTTGCTTGATTACCAATAAAGAATCTCCCAAGATTTTGATGGCATCGGTTTCTATCTCGGCTAACAGATTTAAACCTTTGAGGACCGCCTCATATTCTAGCTAATTATTGGTGCGCTAGCGCTTAATAGTGTAAGCGAACTCGAAACTTGCCCCTGAGGCGATATGATTACCAGCCCGATGCCACATCCATGCCTGCAAACTGATCCATCAAAGAAAAGTGTCCATGGTATCGACTCCACGTAGTCTGCTGCTTTGTTTCTGTGCTGTATTATGAAATCAGCGATGGCTTGGCCCATGAATTCTTTAGCCAATTCATATTGTAAATTAAACTCTGTCAATGCAAATACCCATTTGCCTATCCTTCCCTTTAAAATTGGAGCCGATAGTATATAGTGCCTCAATTTAGTGGAAGAGAAATAAAGATATAGGCACAACTTTTCAACTGCATGATACCTTATTTTGGAATCTAATAACCATCGGCTTAGGTAAAATACGACGCGCTCTTTTCTTTCTAATTCTTAGATCAACACCGACCCGATGCTTACATCATCGGCCGATAGATATAACTTGTAAGGCTCACCAGGCCTTGGTAGGATTAACACTAGAGGAGAGCTTAAGTACTTCTTGATTTCATCAAATGCTTTATGATGTTTGTTAGTCCAGATAATTTCCTCTCCCTCTTTTACTCTCAGCAGTGGTGTGAACGGTTCCAATCGGCCTGACAAATTTGATATAAATCGGTGAACTAAATTAATCTTGCCGATTAATGATTGCAACTCTGTTTTGTTCCCTGGCAGTATTGTCTCCTTAATGGCTTGAATGATGTTCTGACTTATTTCAATTCCTCTTTCATAAATCATAAATCCTAAAAACTTTCCAGCTAATACGGTGAAGGTACATTTCTTTGGATTCATGTGACGGCTATATTTCTTTGCTTTTTCCAAACCCTTCTAAGATTGGCTGGATGTCCTTCATCATCCTACGATTTCACGACGACATCATCGATATAAATTTCCACTAGAAAACCGATCAAGTCATAAAATATATAATTCATTGCTCTTTGATATGTGGCCCCGGCGTTTCTTAGACCGAAAGTCATAACGACCCACTCGAATAAGCCGATGGCACCGGGGCACCTGAAGGCAGTCTTTGGAATGTCTTGTTCTGCCATGAATATCTGATTATACTTGGCATTCCCATCCATAAAGCTGATTATCTTATGTCCCGATGTCGCATCGAATAACAAATCTGTGATCAGCATCGGGTACTCATCTTTAGGTGTGGCCTTATTTAGGCCCATGAAATCTACGCATACCCTTATCTGGCCACTTTTCTTCCATACGGGTACTATATTGGACACCAATTCCATGTATCGTTATGGCCTTATAAAATTTGCCTCATATAGTCTTGTGATTTTGGCCTTTATGTGAAGGTACATCTCTAGCTTGAACCTTCTTTGACTCTGTTTTACTGGCCGAAATCCTATTTTTATTGAGAGCCAATGCTCTACAATCGATCGGCTTAGTCCGGGTATTTCATGATATTGCCATGCGAAGCAATCTCGAAATTCCTTTAATAATGTAATCAATTTTTCCTTTACAGGAGAAGATAACTTAGCACTGATGTACGTCGGCCTTGGTCTGTCTCCCGGTCTGATGTCTACCTCTTCTAATTCATCGACTGATGTAAAACCTTTTCTGAGCTTCCCCTCTTCATCATCTATTTCTCTAGACATGGATCCTAGCCCAGAATCATCTCGTTGATCGGCTGGAGGCCAAGATCCGACACCCTTAAAAAATCCCCTGCCCAAACTCGTCCAGAAAGGCAATCCATCTTCTCAAAGTTAGGCACATCGGTCATTGACACGGCAACTGATCTATCAGCTTGAATGACTTCGACCTGATCACCTTGCCATTACATCAAACTCTGGTGCATTGTAGAAGGAACGCAACAATTGGCGTGAATCCAGTCCCTTCCGAGTAAGAGGCTGAACCTTTTATGTCAATCACAAAAAACGTGGTTGGCAGCGTTTTACTTTTGATCATGAGCTCGACGTTTAAGGCACCTTTGGCATCTGATAAGTTGCCACCAAAGTATTTCAATACCATGTTTGTCTTTACCAAGTCCTCATTTACCTTACCGAGCTTGCGAAAAGTAGAATAAGGCATTATATTAATAGTAGCTCCTCCGTCGACCAACATTTTTGATATCGGCTTGCCATCAACATGCCCCTTGATGTATAAGGGCCTCAAATACTGACGTTCATCTTCCTCCGGCTTCTCAAAGGTCACCGGTTGTGGCTATAATAGTAGTTGTGCAACCGATTCCTCTTCGTCTTCACTATCTGATGGGGGTGCCCTGTATTCTGCGGGTAATACAAAAACCACATTTACCTCCATTGGCTTATCTTCTGTATCGGCTTTCTTCTTTGGGCGCCATTCCTTTCTCACCCAGCGTTTATTCTACCGATACTCCTCATATTCTCCCACCATCTGTTCCTAATGCCTTTGACGTTAGAGACTTCTCTTCTGACTTCGTATTAAACCTTCCGAGTTCCATCGGGGCTTTTGCACAGGATTATGATCCCCTTGCCATCTATCTTCGTTTTGAACGCACCCATCAATAACCTCCGGCTCTTGCTCGGGCGACCCCAATCAATCTCAAACAGGGATTCGCTTCCTTGGGTGCTGATCGTTGGAACTGCTATAATTTTGGCCACTCTTCTCGATGCATTCAGGCAGTCCTTAATTGATGGGAGCCTCATATTACTTTCTCAACAGAAACAAAAGAAAGTGCACTCCCAATGTGGATCAACCTTCTCATCGTGCCCATATGGCGTGGCATGTTGCTCCCTTTCTTGTTGCCAATGAGTCTTGAATGGTGTCTTAGAGTTCGGCTTTCTTCAATATGGAAGCTTGACGAGCCGATATGCACCATGTTCATCGGGAAAGGATTGCTATCTATCTTCATCGGCTTTACTGCTTCATCAAATTTTATCCTTCCTTGTCCGACAGAGGATTGAATCTGCTGACGAAAGACTTTGCATTCATTTGTGTTACGGGAGCCAGTATTATGCGACTTACAATATTTTTTCTTCAATTCTTCCGCCGATAGAATCACATTATTCGGTGGGAGCTAGATCTGCTTCTCCTTCAGTAACAAATCAAAAATCTTATCTGTCTTGTTAATATCAAAGTCATACTTCTACTCTTTCTCGGTAGTTTTAACCCACGGACAAGTTACCATCTTCTTTAGTCTGGCCCATTCAGCCAATGCGACATCACCATCGGAGTCCTCCTTCTCTGAATTCGATGAGTAAAATTGCATCTAGGCTACTCGCTTTTGCGTCTTCTCTTTACGCATCTCTTAAAATCGGCTTTCATAGGCCGATACCCTCTGTGCTAGGTGCGACAGGCTGTCAAACTCTTAGGAAGAAAATCTCTCCCTAATCAGAGGCAGAAGGCCTTGAAATATTAATTCGGCCAACTGAACGTTGTCAGGCTAAGGCTGTAACATTGGCTTCTCACATCACGGAAACACTGAATATATTTCGGCACCGATTCATCCATACGCTGCTTCACTGCCGTCAGGTCTATCAACTTTATCTCCTCAATCCAGACAAAGAAGTACTTGTAGAATTGCTTCTCTAAATCGGCCCATCTCTTGATCAAATTCAGCGGTAGGGAAGAAAACCAAGAAAAAGCTGATCCCGACTAAGATAACAGAAAGAATCTGACTCTAAGTGCTTCTTCAATCGATGCCTCTCCGCATCGTGTGAGCAAATGGCTGATATGTTCAACCATGAAAGTACTGTCCTGACCAAAAAATTTGGAAAAATCTGAGACTCTGTACCTGTTCGGTAGTGGCACTCTGTCGAACCAATCTGGATATGTCATAAGGAACCTCCTTGAGGGTGGCCCGATCTTCATGACAGTTGGTCGAAGAATCGAAGATATCTTGCTGTGAACAGTGGGATAACTAGCTTTATACCTATCCAAGGTTGGATGGGACCAAGCGATGGGGAGAGAGGCACCGAAACCGTAAAGACTTTGACTCGATCTCTGAACGACCGCAGAACAATAATCTAGAACTAATCCACACAAAATGTTATAGCCATACTGGAAACCATAGAGCACGAACTAGGAGATCCTAGAGGAATCTCTTCACAAGTTTAAGTAGAATAAGGAAGAACAAAGGTGTGAGAAAGACACTCGGTAGCTCGGCTGCAATACTATACGGTTTATCAATTCATCAAAAAGTCCCCTCTTGCAAGGACAATGAAGAGTATTTATACTAGGAACAACCCTCCTAGTTGGGTATCAAAAGACTCTTAAGTGTCTTGAGAAGTTAGCAGCTCAAAGGTCTCCAGGAAGAATTCCCGAATAGCCTCGTGCAGCTAGTTTAGTTTCTACACAGTCTTCACTGAAACAGCCATAACTTTTTATTGGAAAGTCTAAAAGATGATCCGTTTATTGGAGATAAAATTAGACTTGATTATCTTTCCAACCATATGCTTTATGGCTATTAAATCTTGACAGGTTGGATCTCCCATATCTTAGAAGTTAGAACATTGTCAGTAGACAGAGGTGAAAAGTAATATCGTGGAAGAAAAAGTAACAGATAATCGGACCAGTGTATAAAGTAACACAATGGAGAAAAGAGTAACAGACGATCGGACCAGTGGATAAAGTATCACCGAGGAGGATGATCGGACTAGTGTAAAAAGTAACACCGCGGAGGAAAAAGTAACATCCGACTGGACCATTTTCACCTCTTTATCAATACATGTTTGTGGCTTGCTCCTCTTCATGAGTGAACCTAAGCAACATCAATGTAGAACAGTTAGGTAGTATACCATCCTTAGATATAGTGAAATCATAATCAGTTAGAAATGAATTCACATGTTCTTATAATTTTTTGGTGCGGCTCCGTGTAAGTGGACCATGATTATGTTCACTTGTGTTAGACGGTGAATGCTCCTCATGTTCCAACATATGATGAGCTGGGATGTCCTCATCATCCGTCCCCTCTTGAAAAGGATAGAGATAGATCAGAGACATTGAAAGTTGGACTTACACCATATGCACATGAAAGTTTAATTTCATATGCATTATCATTGATCTTGCGGAGCACCTTGAAAGGACCATCAGCGCGTGGTTGCAGCTTGCACTTGCATTGTTTTGGAAAACGGTCCTTGCGCAAATGCACCTAAACCAAATCTCCAAGTTCAAACAATATTTTGAAATCTAGGAGTGCAAGGAGTGGGGCTGTTGTTAACTTTATTTTCAGCTCTTTAAATGCTTTCTCTCGTGCTTCTCCCCATTTAAAAGGCACTTCTTTCTTTGTTAACTCATTGATTGGAGAAGTAATGGTGCTGAAATTTTTCACAAATCGTCGGTAGAAACCAGCAAATCCAAAGAAGCTCCGTACTTGGCTCACATTTTGTGGAGGCATTTACTCACGAACAACTTTGATCTTTTCCTCATCCACCTCCACACCTTGGCCTGAAACAACAAAGCCAAGAAAGACTACCTTGTTTGTGCAAAAAGTGTACTTGTTAAAGTTAGCATATAATTTTTGCTCTCGTAGGACAGCTAGAACACTTCGAATATGCTCAACGTGTTCATCAAGGGACTTGCTATAAATTAATATATCATCAAAGTAAACCACAACAAACTTACCAATGAAAGCTCTAAGCATATGATACATCAATCTCATGAAGGTACTAGGAGCATTAGTCAATTCGAAAGGTATCACCAACCATTTATACAACCCAAACATAGTTTTAAGACCTATTTTTCACTCATCTCCTTCTCGCATTCTAATTTGGTGATAACCACTTCTCAAGTCAATTTTTGTAAAAATGATAGCACCACTAAATTTGTCAATCATGTAATCAAGTCTAGGGATAGGATATCTATATCTTATGATAATGTTATTAATAGCTCGACAATCAACACATATTCTTCATGAACCATCTTTCTTAGGAACTAAAAGAACAAAAACAACACAAGGTGAAGGATTTTCTTGTACATACTTTTTTTTGATTAATTCTTCTGCTTGTTGCTGAATTTATTTTGTTTCCTCTGGGTTGGTGTGGTATGTGGCTCGGTTTGGAAGTGGAGCACCGGGAACAAGGTCAATTTGATATTTGATCCCTCTCTTAGGTGGCAGCCCCGGTGATACTTCATCCGTAAACATATTCTCATATTCCTGTAACACATCAAAAACAACACTTGGCAAAGTAGAGGATAAGTAATTAGTGGAAAGAAAATTATCCTTGTACGGGAGTATAAAGAACATGGCATTGGGTTCACTCAATTCTTTTAAATCCTCCTTCCTAGCCATCATAACTAATCCCTCTTTTCCCATTGTCTTGGTTCTTTGAAGCTCTGGGGTTCTATTTGGTTTTAGATTCACTCCCTCACTATGTTTGTGGGTTACTCGCAATTAGTTCTCGCTCTCTCGATGTTTTCTTTTTTGATCCTCCTTCAAAATCTCCTCCGGTGTCAAAGGAAGCAAGGAGATTCACTCACCTTTGTACATGAAAGTTAGCTTATTTATTTGTCCAAAAATCTAAACATCATGGTCATATAACATGGTCTTCCTAGCAACAGTTGGCATGCTTGCATAAGCACCACATCACAATCTATATGATCATTATACCTCCCGATAGAGAAAGGAACTATCACAATAAGGTTTACACGCAGCGCACCACAATCATTAAGCCATTGCATCTTGTATGGATTAGAATGGCGTCATTATTTTAACCCCATTCTATGAACCAATTCTTAACTTGCAATATTATTGTAGCTGTCATTATCAACAATAATTCTACACAACTTATCTTTGATCATGCCTCTAGTATATAAGAGATTGTATCGCTGTCCATTCTCTTCTTTCACAGTAGTAACACTAAGTACTCGAAAGCAATTAGTATCACCTTCA
Source organism: Zizania latifolia (assembly GCA_000418225.1). NCBI lineage: Eukaryota > Viridiplantae > Streptophyta > Magnoliopsida > Poales > Poaceae > Zizania > Zizania latifolia. Next base: position 261,439 of record KE372867.1, on the reverse strand, counting down.
TCGGGTTGGATCTCACTCCCATCATTGCTCACAGTCTCTTCTTGTATGCCATCATCTTCTTTGTCACTTTTAGATTCTCAATCACCTTTTCATTTATAATCATGGTTCTTCTACTTGGACATTGTGCAGCAACATGTCCACGACCATGGCACTTGTGGCACACAATTTCTCGGCTACGTGTAGAGGGAGTAGCAACCGAAACAACACTTAGGGCTGCTGCACTTGCAGCTGGCCATTGTTGGTTTATAGGTGAGGATGTTGTAGAAACTGCCATCTTGAAAGGAGTACTAGATGGACAGGACCTAGTTGCAGTACCTTAGGACTGACTCCCACCAAAAAAGGTACCGGGCTCTAGCTTGCACCATGGGGCTGCAATGGAATAGCTTGCATAAGACTTTCACGTGCCGCTTGCTGAATTTTTCTCTCAGTGCGCATAGCTTGATCAACAAGGTCCTGCAAATTTTGATATGGAAACAGCTCAACAAAACTAAAAATTTCTTCATTGAGACCACCCAAAAATCTTACCATTTTTTACTCCTGATCCTCTCTAATTCTAGTCCACACTAACAGCAACTCCATCTCTTTATAGTACTCATCAACCAATCTTTTTTCATGCTTCAACATTTGCAATCGATTGCAAAGGTCACGCTGATAGCTTGATGGTACAAATCACCTTCTCATCACTTGCTTCATCTCTTCCCATGTGTTGATATATTCACACCCTAACACAAGTTGATTCTCCTATATTTGATTCCACCAAGTGAGAGCATAACCAAAAAACTCAACTGAAGCAAGATTCACACTTCTCTGATCAGAAAGATTATATACTCTAAAAATTTGATCACACTACTCAGCCCACTCAAGATATGCATCTGCATCTTCTCTTCTAGTAAATTTTGGGATACTCAACTTGACACGAGCAATGCTGTTCGGGTCATCCCTATTATGATGACCACGATAATGTCCTCTATCTCCATGATTAGCATGCCTGCGATGTTCTTGGCGCCGCACAAACAGCCCACCATTTGCAAAGGTATTTTCATTATCATCAAATCCCTCTCTATAATCAAAGTCATCAAATTCTTCATCTTCAAAACACACACGGTGGTCACGACCACGCCCGTGAGCTCGTCCTCCATGCTAGCCATTGCGACCAGCCCACCTATCACCACCACGACCTTCTCTGTAACGGTCATGCAAGTCATGTCCTGCATTAGAATTCTCACCACCAGATTCAGCATATTGATGTTGTGGATCCCTTCAACCGTCTATAGGCATGCATTCATTGAACATCCACTCCATGGCCTCAACCAGAGAGTTTTGTGGTTGATGAAACTCAGCCCACGATACTGGTGGTTCCTCTACTCCATATCGACCACCACAAACACTCGAATTAGATCCTACCATGTTAGCACTTATGCAAGAAAAGTGGAATAGGTAAATTTATGGAATCACACAACCTCACCACTTACTTACCAATGCTCTTACTCGTTCTCAAGAACAGTGTGTATGCTAGTGTAGCAGTTCCACAGATGTGATTGAGTGGTCGCAAGGATTACGAGTCGAACGTCCTGGTTTCAGATTTTGGTGGAACTATAGGTGGCTATTCAAGGGAGGCTACGGTACTATATCCAAGTAGTGTAATTTGTTCAAAATATATGTAAATGTTGTTGTTTAGAACACCACAAATTTGATCATGCAAAACTAAAATTTGCAACAAAGCAAACCGCAACACAACCCCCTTCTTTTCACTTCTTTTTTTGAATATTTGTTTTCTTCTTTCTTCTTTTTTTCTTTGAATTTTTTTATACTAACAGGGTTGTGGATAACACATGGAAAACAACATGATATATGCAAAGATGGTGACTAGTAACTTGATGAACAAAACAACACAAAGGTAGCAGTACCGTGGAAAGGCTATAGGATTTTTTTGTGGTTTTTTTAGTGGACTTTAGGAGATCAACAAAAACAGTACTATATGATGGATAAATAATCAAAGGTAGATATATGTGTTGGGAGAAAATACTTTTTCCCTAACAAGGCTTTAATAATAGCATTAGCGAAGCCCCCTTCGAAGGTGTAGGCCAGTGCCTTGGTAAGAGTCGTTTCGGAGCTCCTTTGCAGGTCGACGGTTTATAGCTGCCCAACAAGCCGAAGCCCCCTTCGTTAAAGAGGGTTGCGAAGCTTGATACCACTCGTACGTGATGTCAAAATCATGGGCTTCCTGTCTCCTCCGATAGGACGTGTACCTTGGCCTATTCACACGGAGGGTTACTAAACTACCCATATGTAAATTCTCAGTTCACGCTGTAATAGTCAGTTGGGCAAGAGGGTAACTTCATATTACCCTATTGTAACTGTGCCTATAAATACCCTCCTCTTTGTAGGGTAGGGGGGATCGAACACTTAAAATATTAGTCAACACAACTCTTGTCCAAAGGCTATTATCCTATTCGAAGGCCTCGGGCACTGTTCAAACCCCTATAGCACACTTCGAACCCTTCGAGGTTCTTAACACTTAAAACCTGTTGTGTATTTCTATATTACACCAACAGTTGGCACCGACCGTGGAGATCCTAGTTCTAAACTAGCCTCTCTACCACTAGCCTTCGAACCATGCCTCCAAAGAAAAGCAAGAGCGCAGCTCCCACTCAGGGGTCCCTCCGATTAGCGTAGACTTCACTGGGCCTAGAGGGATCCCCTCCTGAGTTAGGTGTGCAAGACCTGCCAAACCCAGTAGGTGTCCCGATGGTAGGCTTAGGTTCAAGGGCAGCGGAGCTCACCGCAGACCTCCGCGACGCAAATATCATCCCAGAGGTTGCCGGGCACACCATGATGGAAATATGCCCAACATAATTCTGGGGGAACCGAAAGTTTTGGCTTGAGGCCAGAAGTTTTGGGTTCTAGAGCATCCGAAAGTTCCGAGCCAGCCTCAGTTTTGGTTTCTGGAGGAACCAAAAGTTCCGGTTGGACCGAAAGTTTCGGGTCTACCTGAAAGGTGAATGCTGGATGAACTAGAAGTTCCAGGTGAGACCCGAAAGTTTTGGGTCAAAATAAATTTGATACAGAATGTTATTTTCGGAAGTTCTAGCTGGAATGGAAGTTTTGGACAAAAATAAATTCATACAGAAGGTTATTTTTGGAAGTTCCAGGCCTGGACCAGAACTTCTGGGCTAGACGAACATATTAGATCTGTTGGGCTTTGATATTGATTAAAGGCTCATAAGAGGGCACTATATAAGGAGAGAAAGTGCTAGGACGAAAAGGCTACTGCCGTTGCTGTTGGTTGTTGCTTTGACCTACCCTAGCCGCCACCTCTCCTGGCTATACCGGTTGTCCCCATCTCTCCCCTAATCTCTCGTGCAGTACTAGCATACTGGCTTGAGGTGATCCTGTCTCTATACGTGTAGATACCGTAGAGGCGCCGCTGCTACTGTAGTGCTGATCTTCCCGTGGAGATCGCTGGACTACGTCGTCTTCATCGCCGACGAATGGACGGAACTGAGCGGAGCTGATCGAGAACGCGCTTCATCAACTCATGGTTAGAGGCAACGATCTATGATCTCATTACACGCATAGTTCCTGAGCAAATGGTGTAAAATTTTTGAATTTAATGCTAGCGTAGCAACCCTATAACCCAACAGTGGTATCAGAGCCTACGTGCGTAGTGTTCGATCTGGATCGATCACATATTGGTGATATGTGGTGGAAATATATTAGATCTATTGGTTTTGCGTTGGATTTTCAGAAGTTCCGGGTGTGACCCAGAAGTTTCGGGCTGAAATAAACTTCGAACAGAAGGTTATTTTTGGAAGTTCCGGGTGTGACCCGAAAGTTCCGGGCCAAAATAAATTCGACACCGAAGGTTGATTTTGGAAGTTCCGTGTTTGACTCGGAAGTTTCGGGCCCTTCGACCGGGAGTTTTATTCAGTCACGTGTAGACTTTACGCCTAACTTGTTTTTACAGAGAATGTTGTCACTGGTATGGCCTTGTGATGTATATGATGCATACATGTAATTTTCATGACCTACGTGTCATGGTTAATGGCAGCCTAAGGCTGTTCTTTTGTTGTATGACCTGCGCGTCGACAAGTGATGCTTCTGCTCATGTAATTAGTATAGTGCTATTAGTTGTAATAGACTGATACAAGATCATGAAGGCTTGAAGCATGATGACCCGAAGGACAGGAACCACGGAGATGGAGATCACCATGTGAAAAGGGCCATACTATGTCACAGTTAATATGATTGCCTGTGATGTTCATTTATATTCCTATCATACTATTATTTCATGTTCTATGTGCGGTAGGCATCGTTACCATGTTAGAATAGTTTCCCTCACAAAATTAAGAGTTATTGATGCCCTTTCCAATAGGTGCACCTACAAAGGATTTGATCATTGTATGGTAGGCCTGCCAAAGTAGGGTGCCATCTTTTATCTAAACCAGTTAGGGTGGATGTCGGACAACCACATGTATAGTATTGGTTTGCTTAACAAAGCTATCAAAACGGTTTTGGGCTTTGGGGCATGGAGTTGGGCGTCAAGGCATAGGATGCTACCCCAACAAACAAGGGTCACATAAGATGTGATTAGAAAGTTGTTGCTTACCTATGTCACTAATCTTCTAGCAGTGATGCCAAAACTCACTAGGAGTTAGATGAATATGGATCTTGTCCCACTATGTGTCGTTAGAGGGAATGCGATCATTTTACATATAGTGGAGTATCTTTTATTTGATAGAAGATTCACATAGCATAGTGCTAAACTTTGTATTTTTATTGTAGATCATGGCACCTACTGCTAAGAACACTTTCACTTTTAATTTGCGATCAATTCTTGAAAAGGAAAAGCTTTCTGAATAAACTTTATTGACTGGTATAGAAACTTGAGAATTGTTCTCAAACAAGAGAAAAAGTAATATGTTCTAGAGGAACCCCATCCTGATGAACCAAAATATGATGCATCTACCACGGATAGGCGAGCTTACAAGAAGCACACCAACGATTCAATTAATGTTAGCTGTCTCATGCTTGCCTGTATGTCCTCTGAGCTTTAGAAGCAATATGAGGACAAGGATGCCTACGATATGATCGTGGGACTCAAAGGCATGTTTGAGAACTAAGCACGGACTGAGAGGTATAACATCTCAAAGTCTTTGTTTACGTGCAGGTTGGTGGAAGGCAGCCCAGTCAGTCCTCATGTGATCAAGATGATTGGTTACATTGAGAGCCTAGAAAAACTTGGTTTTTCCCTTGACCAAGATTTGGCCACGGATGTGATTCTCCAGTAGCTCCGGGTGAGCTTCGAGCCGTTCATTTTGAATTTTTAGATGAACAGCATGGAGAAAAGAATGGCTGAATTGCATAGGATGCTAAAGACTGCTGAGGATAGTATTAAAAAGAATTCTAGTCATGTGATGATGGTTTAGAAGGATAGCAAGAAGAGAAAACGCAAGGGAAAGGCTAAAGCTTTAGATGTGATCTCGAGCTCTAAGTCTTAACCAGCTGGAAAGTCTAAGACTGGCCCAGCTACTTTTGACACTTGCCACCACTGCCATATGACTGGTCATTGGTGGAGGAATTGTAAGTTGTACCTAGAAAAACTCAAGAAAAAGAAGGGAAGTGTGACTTATACTTCAGGTATAAATGTTATTGAAATTAATCTTGCTACTCGTGTAAGTGATTCATGGGTATTTGATACCGGATCAATGATTCATACTTGCAAATCATTGCAAGGACTGAAAAGGACTAGAAAGTGTGCAAGAGATGAATTGGATGTCCGCGTCGACAATGGTGCAAAAGTTGCTACGTTGGCCGTCGGCGTTTATTCTTTATCGCTACCCTCAGGATTAGTTTTAGAATTGAATAATTGTTATTTCATTCCTGCCTTGGGCAGAAACAATATCTCTTTGTCATGTTTAGAGGAAGATGGTTTTGAATTCGTAATAAAGAACAATTGTTGTTCGATATTTTCGGATGGTATGCTCTATGGAGTTTGTCCATTGATAAATGGCTTATATATTCTGAATCTTGAGGATACACATGTTTATTACATTAATATCAAGAAGCCTTGGCTTAATAATTTGAATCCTACCTATGTTTGGCATTGTCGTTTAGGTCATATAAATGAGAAGCTCATGTAGAAGCTCCATAAAGATGGGTTTTTGGAGTCATTTGATTTCGAATCGTTTGACACATGTGAGTCTTGTTTACTTGGCAAAATGACTAAGACGCCTTTCGTTGGTCAAAGTGAGAGGGCAAATGAATTATTGGCCATTGTACATACTGATGTATGTAGACCAATGAGTTCTACGGCCAGAGGTGATTTTCAGTACTTTATTATTTTTACCGACGATTTTAGTAGATTTGGTTACATCTACTTAATGAGGCATAAGTCAGAATCCTTTGAAAAGTTCAAGGATTTTCAGAATGAGGTACAAAATCATACAGGCAAGACAATTAAATTTTTGTGATCGGATCATGGAGGTGAATATTTGAGCCATGAGTTTATTGATCATTTAAAACAGTGTGGAATTGTTCCGCAACTGACTCCACCAGGTACACCTCAATAGAATGGGGTGTCCGAGTGGAGGAACTGAACTTTGTTTGACATGGTCTGGTCAATGAAGAGTCAATCTGATCTTCCATTGTCCTTTTGGGGATTTGCTCTAGAAACTGCTGCTTTCACATTAAACAGAGTTATATCTAAATCTGTAGAGAGGACACCATATGAGATATGGACTGGGAAGCGTCCCGAGTTGTCTTTTCTAAAGATATGGGATTGTGAGGACTATGTAAAACGTTTAACGTTTGATAAGCTCACTCCCAAATCTGATAAATGCTTCTTTGTGGATTATCCTAGGAAAACCGAAGGATATTACTTGTACAACCGGGAAGAGGGCAAAGTGTTTGTCACCCAAAATGGTGTCTTTCTTGAGAAAGAGTTTCTCTCGAAATGGGTTAGTGGGAGCACGGTGTGACTTGAACAGGTTCGAGAACCACTAGAAAGTGTTTTAACTCCTACTGAACCACAACTCGATATGCAAGATGTTACAGAACCTGTTATCGAGACACCAGCCCCACGTTGGTCAGAGAGGTTGAGTCGTGCGCCCGAGCTGTTTGTATTTTTGACCACTAGGCAACGCGACATATTATTGTTGAACAATGATGAACCTAAGACCTATTCGGAAGTGGTGATGAGACCAGACTCTGAGAAATGGCTTGGAGCCATAAGATCCGAGTTAGAATCCATGTGAGAGAATCAATTTTCGAACTTGGTCGATCCGCCTGATGGTGTAAAAACTATTGAGTGCAAATGGATTTTTAAGAAAAAGATAGACGTTGATGGAAATATTCACATCTATATGGCACGATTGGTGGCGAAAGGTTTCAGGCAGATTCAAGGTATTGATTATGATAAAATATTTTCACCCGTCGCAATGCTAAAGTCTATTCGAATCATCCTAGCAGTTGTCGCATATTATGACTATGAGATATGGCAAATAGATGTCAAAACAGCTTTCCTTAATGGAAGCCTAAGTGAGGATGTGTACATGACATAGCCTAAAGGTCTTGATGATCCCAAGAATGCTAGGAAAATTTGCAAGCTGCAAAGGTCCATTTATGAGCTGAAGCAAGCTTCTCGGAGTTGAAATCTTCGTTTTGATGAAGTGATCAAAAGGTTTGGTTTCATCAAGAATGAAGAAGAGACTTGTATTTACAAAAAGGCTAGTGGGAGCGTACTTGTATTTTTGGTCTTATATGTAGATGACATATTGTGTATTAGAAATAATATTCCAATGCTTGGTGCTGTTAAATCTTCATTGCGTAAAAGTTTCTCAATGAAAGATCTTGGAGAGGCAGCATACATATTGGGCATAAAGAACTATAGAGATAGATCAAGAAGGCTAATTGGATTAAGCCAAAGCATGTACATCGACAAGGTATTGAAACGGTTTAATATATAGAATTTTAAGAAAGGTTTTCTGCCAATGTCCCATGGTATAACTCTTAGCAAGAGTCAGTGTCCTTCGACACCTGATGAGCTGGAGAAGATGAATGCGATCCCGTATGCCTCCGCAATCGGATCCATCATGTATACCATGCTTTGTACACGCCCAGATGTTTCTTATGCTCTAAGTGTTACGAGCAGATACCAATCAAACCCAGGTGAAAGTCACTAGGCAACAGTAAAGAATATCCTTAAGTACTTGAGAGAAACTGAGGATATGCTCCTAGTCTATGGAGGTAAGGAGGAGCTCGTTATAAATAGTTACACCGATGCTAGCTTCCATATTGACAAGGACGATTCGCGATCGTAGTCTGGATTAATGTTTTGCCTCAATGGAGACGCAGTGAGTTGGAAGAGTTCCAAGCAAGAAACGGTTACAGATTCAATAACGGAGGCTGAGTACATTGCAGCTTCTGAAGCTGCGAAGGAGGCTGTTTGGATCAGAAAATTTGTTTCTGAGTTGGGTGTTGTCCCTAGTATGTCCAGTCCAGTGGACCTCTATTGTGATAATAGTGGTGTCATTGCGCAAGCCAAGGAGCCTAGGTCGCACCAGAAGTTCAAGCATATACTGTGACGCTATCACCTTATCAGAGAAATTATAGATAGAGGGGATGTAAATATATGCAAAGTGCACATGGATTTAAACATTGCTGATCTATTGACGAAACCTCTCTCGTAGCCTAAGCATGAGGCGCACTTGAGCTCTATGGGTATTAGGTACTTACGTGAGTGAGTCTAGTGTATATGAGAAAATGTGTATTGTCTATACTAATGTACATTTGGATAATTGATTATCTTGTTCCTTGAATAAATATATTTTACATTGATCAGTAAGTATGTGACTTGTTCGTGAAACTCTTTATTCTATAATAATGTTATTCTAAACGATCCCTAATCTCATCTCGCCATGACCTTGACTGATGTCGTGTGGTAGAGGGATTGGTTCGTGAGTATATCAAGGTTTAGAAAATATGATTTTGATTTTGTATGCTTTTGGGGGTCAATATGTGCTGCTAGGTACCGCTATTGATTAGCGATCCAGAAAAGGTTTTTGGATAGCGGCCATTTGCATATGAACCTATCGGGTCACACGCTTAAGGGGATGTAGGACCGAAACTAGCGATCAGAGGGGGGGGTGAATGGGCTCAAAATAAAAACAGCGGAATCAAAAACCAATTCTGTAAACAGTAAGCTCAATCCGGAAGTTCCGGGTATTACCGGAAGTTCTGGAACAGAAACAGAATGGTCAAATCGGAAGTTTCGGTTGTTAACGGAAGTTCCGGTCATCGGAAGTTTCGATAGCTACTGGAAGTTTCGGCTCAAATAAATTTGGAACCAGAAGGGTCAAATCGGAAATTCCGGGTATTACCGGAAGTTCTGGCCCACAGGAAATTTTCTCAAACTCTCCAAAAGAGATTGCCCAACATAGAAACAAGTGTCAACCAAAATGCATCCATAAGTGCTATATGCGTTCTATGGAAAAAGACACACGCAAAGCACTTAGGCACAAACAATCGAACACTTGGAGTGCGTAAACATAGACAACTCAAAAACCACTCAATCCGAGATCACACAAGCAAAATCTCAAACACTCGACATACACTAGTTTATACACAAGTACATTAATCAACATACGCAGTTCAATACAAAAGTCAAGTGCTTGTAGACATTAAATCAAA